>JAODXP020001579.1:0-24819 GCA_027497455.2 Sardinella longiceps | reverse complement strand
CAGACCCTCCAGGATTTCGCGATGTTGCGATTTGCAACTTCAATGCAACTTCAACCAATCCCCGCCACTTCATCGCGGCCATGCAATTTTGAGGAATCACCGCACCTTTCCCGCAACTTCCTGGAAGGTTTCTCGAAATATCACCAATCACTCGCGAGTGAAAGATCAACAGGTGCAGAGCTTTTCCTGCTCCTTGTTTTGCGGTGCAAATATTACTGTTCAAAACAGCTGCTAATCACAATATTCTTGATCATTTAGGCTATTGCCATTTACGTTACGTTTATGTTATGAGGCAAGTGTTACCTTAAATTACACATTAGACTGAATGAGCTCTCTTCCGTTGTGCGCGTCTCTCTCTCTCTCTCTCCCTCTCCCTCCATGTGTGCGCGCGCGTGTGGATTCCAAAATCACAAGTTATGTAAATGACGAATTCAAGCAGAGTTGAACGTTATTGCTAATGTAGGCTACTGTAAAACTATCTCCACGAAGAATTCGACAAAATTGATTTTCACCCAGCCCCCTTTGTCATAGGACACTAAACGCACATTAAGTTGGTTCCCATTCTTAGGTCTATCAGAATTCAGAGCAGTCATTTTTTTCGGTTTGTGTAAGCTAGCCTGCATCTTTTCCATGTTTTAAGATATCAAATCCTGTTTTGGCTTGTATGAAGTACAAAGCCAATTAGATGGCTTTTATATTTTTGCATTAAAATTAAGCAGATTTTTTTTTCAGACAAGTGATTGCCACACAGTTATTTATTGTATGACAAACAGTACAGCTCATGCCTTGCTTCTTGCTGTGGAACTACTTCACTTGTAGCTTCTAAATATATAAAGAGTGCTAGCTCCCTGGCAATGGATTCACATTAGGTAGGCCAGTTTTAATAATGCTTAGTCACAGTCTACTAGTGCAATCAATCAAGCCCAATATGATTAAGGTTATGGTGATGAATATGATGAAGCGGAAGATGATGACATGCAACAACCACTCCCTCCTTCTTTGCTTTAAAACAGCACTTTCATCACTATTTCAGATATATATTTTTAATATAATATTTTGTTCTGGTTTACAGATGAACTTGGATGGCATGTAGTCATATAAAGGGTTGATAACTAAAACCATAATTGCCATCAGCCATCCATGATGTGCATTCTGCAGTTCTAGATGGTAAACAACCTCAAGATAAAAGAAAACCTATAGTTGCAATATGGCATTGTTCACTGCACAGCTATAACCACCAACCCAGCAACACATGAAAATGTGCTGCTTTAACAAAAACAACAACAAAAAAACGCAACTTTCCGCAATTTTTCCTGGCCCCCGCAATTTTCTCGCAATAAAATGCCTAAAATCAGCGCAACTTCTGCCGCAACTTTTCAGAAAACCTGCCGCGAAATCAAGCATTTTTGATCGCAACAATCACAAAAAAGGCCCGCGAAATCCTGGGGGGACTGGATAAGGTAGATGTAGGGAAAAAAATAATAAGTGTGACAGGAAAATAGGGAAGGAGACAGTAAAGAGCTTAGGCCTACATGTGTGAAGAAAACATGCAAGGGCCTGGGGACAAAGCATGAAGTCATCGTGTAGCGTAATCAGATTCAGGCCAGTAAAGTGCATAGGGACAGATGTACACATAATGCACAGACTAATGAATACCTAAGGGAACAAGTAAGTAAGGGAAGAACCAGACCAGATGGTTTCAACAAGGCTAATGGCTAAAAGGATGACGTAAGGGTCCCTAATGGGATGGCTAACGGGAAATATGATGAGAAAGATGATGTGATGAGAGCAGAGATGCAAACGAAGGAGGTACACCCTGAAACAGGATAAGATAGATCAAGAGTGACTGAAATGGCAAACAAAGGGGGGCTGTCCCCCATTGTAAACAAATTGGGGATCCCGCCTCTGATTCTGATTGGGCAAAGCACATGTCACTCATCTAGAAGGTGGACTGGATCATATTGGTGGAAACCCCTAGGAGAGAAAATTGGATTCTGATTGGCTGAAGCAACGTCACTCCAACACGGGGGCAGGGAAACCCAGGCAAGAGTATAAAAGCTGAGACCAGGAGGCTATTCAGAACGGCCGTAACGGTGCATAGCGTTGAACCCAACGCAAACGACGTCGGGCTGAACATACTGTTGTGTCACGTCAGTGCAGCAACAATGGAAGCCTGGAGGGCCATTCTGCACGTGGTGGCAGGCAAGGAAATAGCTGAACTTAACAACAACCTCAGTAGTTTAAATGTATCATTGTTAGGAATACTACAAAATGATAATATTACCACTGCTTTTGCTGTCACCAGAGGACAATTCAACACAACATGAATTTGTGTTATATTTAGCAGTAGCGCTTTAAATCTCAGAGCTTCCGATACACCTAGATGCTCATTGGTGAACACCTCTGACACACCCATCAAACGAGAGTGAACTACCTCAGAAGCATGTTGCGCACCGGTGTGCAGCATAACGAGCAAACTTATCATTCAATTAGGCTAACGCAACGCACCGGTGCGTAACAATGTGCTGTTGAATGAACCCCAGGCAACTGGTGTTCAGTTCTTCTGGAAACCTCTAGCTAGAAGATGGCTTCTCTGCAGACAAGCTCTCTTCACATTGTCATTGGATTGGCTGTACTGTTTGGCAATTGCCTATCTGTACCCTGCACTAGCTTTGTGAATAAACAGTATTGTTTAACCTACTTCGGTCTCAACTGTTTGGTGATTTCGGAACATCAGCTCAGCGAGTGTCCGCCATCCGGAGGAGTAACATTTTTTGCCACGATACTGATGAATACAGATGAACAATGCTAATGAATACAGATGAACAGCAGTATTATGGTCGGGCTATGTCAGACTAACAAAATATAGAGAAAACAGAAAGGAGAGAGAAAAGGGGTTACGTGCTGTGAGAAAAGCTCAGGGAGAGGCTCAGGCTAAGGGGTGCATATGGCGCTAACCAGGGGGGGTTTCCATCAACCGAGCTATTTGCTAAGCCGTGCTAATTTCGACAAACGGCGCTAGTTTTAGTGTGAGTTCTGTTCCATTACTCTCGCTAACAGTAATCTCAGCTGAGTTGCTGGGGTAACATATGCTCCCAAACTAACCAGCTCCGTGGCAGGTTAACTGCAAGGCTTAATAAAGCGGTGTCTCAGAAAATGCAATCAGTCAGAAACACAAGTCACAAAAAAAGGTTCCATACACCTGCATACATAATCTTTCCCATCAAATAAAGCTTGATAGGTTTTGCAAACACTGTGACCATGCATGAATTCCCATTTTTACTAAACTACTATTTATATTTCTAAATATCTACAGTATTAGGAATAATTTTAGTTACGAATTAAAAACAAATGCATGCATCATCAGATGTGTCACATGCCAGCCTATCACGTGGAGGCTTGAGTTGTAGGGCAGGAGCGTTCTCAAGACGACTTAACGTTACAAAACATTTACTACGTCACCCATAGGGATGAATGGGAACTGTTACGTTATGTTACAAAACATTACGCTCGTTGAATTCGCGTATGATTGATTTCAGTGTCAGGTGCAAGTCTGCTGTGACAGAACAATGAGACTGGCAATTTGTTCCAACAAGCAATGGTCAAACATTATGATTCAAAATATAATTTCAATCACCTTTTCCACTTTCTGCATTGCCAGTAGACCTACTACTATAAAAATGTGATATTAAGTTATTTCACACAAAATCCAACAGGTAAGGTATACATGTCAAAGTTTCTTTCTTAAAATTCTTTTAATTCTGCCTTAATTTTACGACAGTTCATCAGGTATTCCTATATCACCTATTTAGTTCTAGTGTTGAGCTTGTGCACGCAGCCTTGTTTAAGTTAACGAGAGGCATCATTAACGACTTTGCAGGAATACCCCCCAGGAGAGGAAACCCGAGCTGAATGGTTGCTAATAAGGTTAACAGCCAAAAGGATGATGTAATGGTTGCTAACGACATTACCCTGTTCCACGCTTGCAAGAGCTAAAAATTAGGCCACTACTGTGCATATGCAGTAGCTTAACCCTGAAAGCTCCCAGTCCTTCCAATAGACCTACATCTTCTTGCCCAAAACTGTGGCCAGACTATACATTTTATGCTTGTCAGGCTAGTTCAGCAAAGGGCGTGGCTCGTCATTGATTTTAATGCAGCTTATAGGTAGATGTGACCTGTATGTACAAAATTTGTGCTCAAATTTAGTTGATGCGGCTTACACTACAGTGCGTTCAATAGCGAAAAATAGCAAAAAGTCAAAGTTATGAGAAAGTCAAAATTTTGACATATGAAGAATGCATGCCTTAACTGCTGCCATGGCAACAAATGGTAAGTGTCTGCCAACCAGCCTAACCCCTGAACATTGACTCTGAATGCAAGGCACATTAACTCTGAATAGGCCTACAAGGTGCAAGGGATGCAGTTGAAGCAATGACCTTCAGACCATTGTTTGTTTTATAGGCTTCAACCCATATTATCTTTTTTTGAAAACCCAGGTCTATGCATCCACTGATTGCAATTCCAAATGGCTTAAGATAATCATAGTACGGCTGAACTTTGTCACTATGTTTTAGTTTTACCAAATACTGCTAAGAAACAAGCACAGTTGAGACTAAAGTTGCAGTTGACCAAGGCTTTCTTTATTTCAGAAAACCAGTCAGGCAGATGCATAGACAAGAGTCAAGCAATAAGCCAAATGCATTGATGGTGTGAAAGGTTGGTTCAGTGCAGTGAAGACAACAATTCTTTTAGAAGTTCTGAGAAAGTCTGAGCTATTTTACTAAATCCCTCGCATTATATTTGAAACCCAGATCTGAAAGGCATAATCATAATCTGTGACATTCAGGCATCTCCTAGGCTAGCATCTGGGCCTCTCTGTCCAGTCTAAACATTTCAGCTGTTGATGTTAATCCTTCACCCTTTCACCCACTTTATCTTCATATTTTGACAGTTGGTTGATAATGAGTTGCTAGGAGTTATATTTCAAAGCTAAATGTATTCTTTTCAGCTTTCCCATTACTACTCTTATGCTTTCCCATAACCTTTGTTTAAACTATGCAGAACTTCTGACCAGTCTCCTCACAGTTCTCGAGGCATTATTACCAGAGAGGATTCAAGCGGAGCGAGAGGTGTCAACGCTGGTTCAGTTCCTGGTTCTATTTTTGCAAGGGGGAGGGGGGAAAAATCCCCCTTTATGCAGACTTAAAGAATGTTTTCTTATTGTGATGTAATGATTTATGCAGACTTAAAGAATCTTTCTTATTGTGATGTAATGCATTTATGCAGACAGGAAGTATTCAAGTTTGCTCCCATTGAAATGTATTATGATGCCTTATCTTGCTCAGTATTCCATGATCTTTGTTATTACTGCACATGATTAGGCTACACATAGCATTCCTTTTTCACCTGCACCTGCTCTCTGTCCACACACACCTCTGCTCCCCATTCACTTTCCCTTTCTCTTTGTAGGCCATCATTCCTTTCCTCTTGACTTACTGCTGTTCTTCGTAGAGTAATGTATGTATGGAGTGTAAAAAAGTAGTAGGCTATAAAACCCTTGGTTCAAATAACCTTATAATTACCACAACTAGCAACTTCACTCATTAAAATCCTACTAATCTGGGGCTACTTTCTTTTCTCATCACTTCACTTAACGGTAAACGCTCAAAACATTCTCCACGGTCACGGTTTCGGCGGAGAAGCATTTGAGGACACCACACATAAAAAAAAATGATTGGAATTCTTTTAAATACAAAAAAAATTGCCTGTGAGATACGATGTTCGTCAACAAGTCTACAAGACGACCACCAGCCTAACGTTATCCAGTGTTAATCTCAAAAGTGCGAGCAGTTCAAAAATTCACAACGACCAGGAAATCTCAGCGTTTGTAATGTTGCTCGAGATGAACATACATAGGCTACCTAACGTTATGAAAAAACGGGATTTGGGTAAGTGCTAACGTTACTCAACAATCAGTGCAAACACCGATGAACATGTTTGGGAAATCTCACGAACCTAAGCAAGTAAGCTATAGAAAGTTTGGTAACTTACATTCTCCATAATTCATTCGATTAATCATTCGGAAATCATTGTGGATAGCAGATGAAACACCGACGACGGCGTAGGCCTGCGGGTTGAAAATGCATCTGGCAATGAGCCTTATCGAAGTGCGCCGGGGAGGGAAAAACACAACTTCCTTTTTTAACCATTTGATGCGCAAGCTCAAAGGAAGGAGGGAACATGCACATCATAGATTAAAAATGACCCATATTAATTTCCAACGGGATTTAACCCTTTGTAGGTCACCCCCAAAAAATATTTATGAAAAAAAATATTTTTTTGTCTTTTCCAGCTCCAATAACAAGAATCAATGATTTTTTTCTCAATCGACCCCCCATCTGTATTTTGTGAACCTCTACCAAACGGTTGAGATGACCGTAGGGGTGCATTTTACGGAACACTGGAAACATATAGAAAAAATAGATATTATGGTATAAAACTTTGTATATATGCATATTTCTGCATACAATCACATTACAAAGTGATCTTTATTGCTTTTTCAGCAAAATGATCTTCTTTTGTAATAGGCTCCTATTAAACACCATACTAATGGCGATCCCATTGAAATGCATTGGTACATTCTTCCAAGCCCAATAACCAAGGACAGGCTGGGCCAAAAACTTTGAAATAGCATTTGCCATATAGGTCTTAAATATCTAAACATGCAAAAACCAAATGAGTATGTTTATTACTATGAAAATATGGATTTTTGGGGAGAGGAGATTCGCCCCCATTGAAAATCATTATAATATCGGATATATATAATATACCCTACACTCCCTTGAAATGCTTAAGTATACCATCTAAGGGTGTGGAGGGCATTTTTAGGACCTAGTGTACCCAACCATGGAGTTAAAAAATGTTCTATGAAGAGATTCTATGATTTTTTGATACTTGACATAACAGCCTGTTAATTTCCATTCACCGAATTATGACCCTTAGGGACATCTCAACCGTTTGGTAGAGCATAATCTCACAAAATTATTAAATACTCAAAACATGTGTATTTTTGCATGAAAATTTATATGTGTGTTCTATGGACTGTTTTTAACAATATTAAACAGGAAAAAACTCCTATACTTAGAAAATATGGAAAAATTGATGATATGTATAATGGCTGAATTTATGAATTTCCGTATTTTGAAGTCATACAAGCTAAAATGGCATGGCTTTAAAATAAATAGAGCTACTGAGCAAGTTTTTTGTATTTAATATATAGTATCCAAGTAGTATAGATGATTCCATGTGATTTAATTAAGGATGGTTTGTTTTTTATCAAAATATGAGGAGTTAAAAGTTGCTCTACCAAACGGTTGAGCAAACCTATAAAGGGTTAAAGGGACCATATTATGCTTTTTCCAAGCTAACTTTTTTAGCTCTAATGTTCAGAATAGACTGATTCTCATGGGCGTGTGCACCAGGTAACTAGACACCTGCAGCCAACACATTGAGTATTTCCCCTGTAGCCTATGACAGACCACCCCCTAATTCGTCAATTTATCATTTTCATTGTCCGCAGCTGCAAAGTGCCTGCCAACTTCTCTCTCTCCTTTTTGCAATTATCCATTCTTATTGCCCTAACCTGCTTATGTGGCAGCCAATATTGTGGGACCCCACTCACCATAGGTAGTTAGGAAAATTCTATGCAGGTGGTTTAAGCACACAGCAGCTGAACAGCTAACCGTGTAAATTGTTTATTTTAACAACTGAGGATTTTTATCCAACTTAAAGGGACCATATTACGTTTTTTTTTTTTTTTTTTGAAGCTAACTTTTTAGCTCTAATGTTCAGAACAGGTTGTTTCTCATGGGGAACTAGCAACTAAGGTAACTAGACACCTGCAGCCAAGCCAATATATTGAGTATTTCCCCTGTAGCCTATGACAGACCACCCCTAATTAGTCAATTGATCATTTTCATTGTTCTCAGCTGCAAAGTGCCTGCCAACTTCTCTCTCTCTCTTTTTTTTGTAAAAAAAAAAAAAAAAAAAAGAGGTTGGAAGCTAGCAAGACTCTTGTGACCTGCCTGAACTAACGCTGTGCTCCATTTCTGCCGCCCAAGACTACATATCATGTGGTAATGATGACGTGGTTGCAGAATATCAATATATATTTCTTTCTCTTTATGCTGTTATTCTGTATTCATGCTCTGGTCTATGCTTGTTGTATTAATGATCTTTTGTTTTCTACTTCCAGGCCGGCTAGCCAACTTTTCATTCAGTGGGTATCTCTCTTTACTTTGGAGTCGGCTTCACCCCTGCCAGCGATCTTCAGGCATTTGCTGCGTCCGATTCCAATCCCAGACCTTGGATGAGGCCCACGGTGATAGAACTTGTTTCATCACCCCTGGGAAGTGTGACACACGCTAATTTCTGTGGGAGTGCTGATTTGTGGTAAAGTTCCACAAGGTTTTTACATGATACCGCACTGTTCAATAGACCTACAACCAGGGGCGTTTCAAACTTTTGCATTTCTATCAATCCCCCCCCCCCCCCCCCAGCCACCCTATCACTTACATGAACAACTCTATGCAGTCATTTTATGCTTAGTTTACACTACCCCGGGTCTTCGAGAAACCGGTTATATTCCCCTCCCCCGAGTAAGAAAACAATCGCATTTACACAAACATCAAAAACGGCTAAGAAAGGCGGTGACAATTAACCACCACGTCACAGTTTTATCAAAGATCTTTCAAGCAAAGATTCTAGATTCTAGAATCTTTGCTTTCAAGTAAAGGGAGCAACATCGTAGCAGATGGCTAGACTACAAATGTGAAGTGTTTCGGTCTGCATTAGCAGCAGTGTCACATTAACGTTACGTCACATCATTAACATTTTCCCTTAAGAAATTATAGAATGATATTAATGTATGTGTGCCATAATATTGTCTGTGATCATTAATGAAACCAACAAATGACAATTCAATCGCTCCTCTGCAAAACAATGTTGTATGAACCAAGTCTGCTTTTTAGCTTTAGACAGAGAGGGTTTGTTTGCCAGTTACCATGACGACATAGCTATATGCTAACTATAAGCTAGTCGTTTTGGACTTTGCTCAAACCTCACATATTGCTGTAAACTATGTTTACGTTTGCTCTGTCCAGTTAAAATGAACTCAGTAATGTTACCCGCAGGCTGTCAATAAATTAAATCTCAAATATAAATGTAAAACATTACGTTAGCTAGATCGCTAGCGTTAGCTCGCTAACAACTTGAAATTTTAGTAGGCTATTTACTGCCTGGCAGCTTCATCTGATAGAAATACCAACAGTAACAGTTTACAACATTAGTCTTGAAATCATGTTTAACACTTACAGAATATGAGAGATACATGCCAAAAAAACCTGATAACTCCAAAAAGACGATTTATTGGTAAAAGTCCTGACATCATTCAAAACTAGGTGGTGCCCCTTGTGAAAATAGAACTGCTATGCGCGAACGTAGGTGCTTCTCGTTTGATCCAACAGTCTTTGGTGCTAGAGCTCCGGTTATGGGTAGTTACACAAATCTCTGAAGACGGGGTTCTCCGACATCTCCACCTTGCCCGGAGTTTGTGGGATTCTCCGTCTTCACCTTCGGGTAAGTGTAACAGAGAGGTGCAACCGCAGAGAAACATGTGCGTCTTTATGGTTATCTGAGTTTGTGTAAACGGGGTCAGAGAGAGGGTAATCTGGGACAAGATGCCCATCTAAATTTTTAATTATTGAATTTAATTCAGTGGGCACTAATAATGTTCCATTGCTCTGATAAGATAGGTTACTGTACACAGGGACGTTGCAGACGGGGGGGATGGGGGTGTTTTGACATGCCCACATAAATATGATTCCATCCCCTTCACTTTTGTAAGATTTTAACAATACCAAATATTTTCACAGAGACACTGGAATACTGTATAGTGTAATATATTTCAACTTAATTTTTTGCTTGGTAGAAATATGTAGAAAATATTTCCACTAGAGACACTGGAATACTGTATAGTGTAATATATTTTCACTTTTTCCCCTGCTATCAGTGATAACAGGAGCCACGTATTTCAAAGTTAACAAAGTGCGTGAGAGTGAACAGAGGCCTCCAGATCCATGGGCTTTCAGAAGAAAAATAAAAGATTGTAGGCTAGACTTGAATTAAGACACCCTACGCTCAATTGGTGAAACAAATTCCTCCATGTAGGCCTCAGGGCCACCATCCTCAGTAGGCCTATTGCCGAGGCTATTGCCCCATACTTTCCATGAAACTTCTAAAAATCATAGATGACAGTGCTGAATCTCAGTGTCCCTGGATCAACCAAATACCAGTTTAGTTTTTGGCTCAGAATTTGGGTTTGGGGTAGGGACAGGATTACATCATTCAGTTAATTAAAAAAAAAAAAATCTAATAACCTGTTAAAATGCACCAGAATGCAGGAAATAACATCTAACTATTCCAAAATCTCCTGGGGGGACCCCCTGATCCCCCTATGTGTCTGTCTACCCCACTTATCAAATATTATAACACCTTTGATTCACAACTGCTTGGTAGACCTGTTCTGTGACATTAGTAATGTGATGTTCATAAAGCCCAATTCCTCATCCACCAGACCAGCATTTGTAATAAACTTACGTCTAAGACATTTTAGGCTAATGGCCGAGAAAATTTGCAAATACTACTTGTGACTACTGCATGTGATGGCAACTCTAGTAGGCCTATTATAAAACAGAAATTCCAATTGGTCGCGAGACTATAGGCCTAATTATAATTTTGGCTGTGATAATTTCAGTGGCTATTTTACTTCCCCATCTTAGAACCCCCCCACTTTTGGAAAGCTTGATACGCCCCTGCCTACAACAGACCTATCTTGGCCATTATGATATCACATATCAGTAGCCTACATTTGTTATGAATGATCGAACCTTAAATTATGGTGCTCCTAAATAAGAGCTCAATATTGTGGACCCTTCCTTGTTGGCCCCCCTGATGATATCTACCTAAATGCTACCATACAGTGACTATCCCTGACCCTTCCATTTGATAGACAGCTCTACAATCTATGATTTTCTCATCTTTACTTAATACATTATCATTGACAAAATAGGTATTAAATGACCAATTAATATAGAAATACTTTATACTTCAGTATTTTAAAAGCAAGTACTTTCGGACTTTCACTTAGATAAAAAAATTTAATAGGCAATTTTCACTTGCAATGGACTCATTTTTGACCTGGTGTATCTACATTTTCACTTGAGTGCAGAAATTGAGTACTTAGTCCGCCTCTGCCTACAGTATGTCTATGTACTGTATTGACACTCTGAATAAAAGGTAATAAAAACAACCTACTTCAGTCCAAGCTGTGGTGGTTTTCTCTGAGAATATTGCAACAAGTGCAGACTAGTGAAATGAAGTTCAAGACCTAGGGTTATCATTATCTTTATACTACACAACATGTATGTTGCCATTGCTGTAACCTGTCCTAGAACAATACGGTTTCTATTATTGTTATGGTAATGGATATGGTAATGATATTAATACATCAATAACAAAATAGCAAAAATGTCAGGAAAATTGACTCAAAACACATGATTCAACACACTCCAGAATATACAGACAGACATGCTTTATCAGGAAAGTCAGGCATTCCCTAGCATCCATAACATAACATACATAAAATACAGAGAAAATAATAATGTGTCATAAAGGTACTAAGCCATAAAATAATAAGCCATGAGGAATGAATGGACATAAATGGTTGAAATGGAAAAGAAAGGGGGGAGGGGGAGCTCTTCCTGTGTATGCTACACAAGATGGCCACAACAGATGCCGGTTCTCCCCCGTAGCCGGAGGAACCACTGGCTTTCCCAGGTCACCAGTGGCGCTATCCGGGCAGCATTTCTCCCTCGTTGGCTGACTCCATCGCTTAGAGTGCGGTGCTGTGGAGCTTTCCTTCTGACGTACTGTAGACGCAACTTGAAAGTAACTTGCATGCATTTTACACACATACAGTATTAGGCCTAGTTTCTTCTCTCTTATCTCCCTTCCTCCCTTCTCCCATCCTGTAGAATCCATAACATGTCATATACATACTGTAGCCTATATACACACATACATTCCCAGCACAAATATGAAAGAAATGTTTTAACTGTGTGGCATTAAGGCACTAAGTTGTGAAGTGTGGAAACGGTGCTATATAAATGTGCAGAAAGATGCTATAGATACGGATGGCAAGTACGGTTAACGCCCCCAAAATGCGAGGGTGGGGTCAGCGTGGGGGAAAACAGAGGCCATTAACATTATGGTGAATGTGCAACGTAGAGGAAGTTGCTTAACAATTATTATTATTATTAGTGATTAATAATAGATCGCTTAGCAAAATTGAACAAAATCCATATTAGATGTTTTGTCTAATTTTGACCTGTTTGCCTGCTTAGGTTTAGACTAAAATCTTCAGTGATCCATGATTAGGCTAACATTGACAGAAATGTCATGAGCTGTGTCTCTGCTCCTGTCATAAGTGAAGCAACTTTCAATCACAAGTCTGATTAGCTCAGTTTAGCAAGCTAAAGTTAGCTACATTTACTGTGGTGATGAATGAAGTTGGCTAGTTAGCAAGCTAATGAAGCTAACAAGCATAAACTCAATTGTCCTCCGTATTGTGTTTGGAGGGGTATCAAGTTCAGAATTCTGAACATCATTACTATCTTAAGGCATTGCCCTCCCTCAAAAATTTGTCAAGGTCCTTGTAGATGGTGCTCAGTGTAACTTCTAGCTTAGCATCTCATTGACTTTCCCACTGTGTGAGCCTGTTTTCTCCCAGGGGGGACTATTATTCACTATTTCCCCCAAGGCGGAGCTATATTTGTGGGCGTGGTCAGACTTGCCGTCTGTATCTAATGTAAGGAGCAATGACACCAACAATTAAAATTTGGGCTCTCAAGAATCAGTATCATAAACTGAACCTATTTGCCATGGCATAATCCCACAGAATACAAAAGCCATTCAAAGCCATTTTAAGAAATAGAAAAATAATAATAAAAACATTAATACAATAATAAACATTACAGCCTTACTCCTCTTGTGTATATTTTGTGGCCTGAGAGGCCATTGCCTTTCCCTGGTCAGCAATGATTCTATCCAGACAACACTGCCTCTAAGCCCCCATTTTAAGAAATAGAAAAATAATAATAATAAAAAAAATATTTAAAACAAACATTTCAGCCTTTTCACAGTTCTTGCTCAACATAAATGCATTGAGACATTGGCAAAAAAAAAAGGGGGGGGGGTAAGTCCTCCTGTGTATATTTTGTGGCCAGAGAGGCCATTGCTTTTCCCTTGTCAGCAATGATTCTATCCAGACAATATGCCCCTAAGTTCCCTCCATCTCCCTATGGCCCATTTCACACCAAAACCTGAGCATGAGCGGTGCGAGTGCAGTTTTTGAGTGTATTAGTTTATTTTCGTTTTGCATGATAGCAGGGTAGGTCATGCATACTACACGCATGTTCAGTGCGGCTCCTGTCCAGTTTCTGAGTGATGAACCTCCACGCTCCTGCGCTGTTTGTGTTTTCAGCACGGTAAGCATGCCTTGGTGTGAATGCACAAGCCCACATGTACCGCTCACGGACAGCACACCTCCTGTACCGCGAATGCACAGTTTGAGTGTGAATGGGGCCTTAGGCCTACTCTCCTCTTGCATGCCCCACCTGTTCCATTTACCATCTACGTCCCCCAAATCAGAAAGATGTATTGATGTAAAACTTCACTGTTGAACCAGTAAGCTGGCGGTTTGGTCTCATTTTCTCATGAAGCCGCTTATATTGTCTCTAGCTCCATCTAAACCCTGCAATCGTCGTTGCAATCGCTTTACATTTTTATGGTAAATGGTAAAATGGACTGCATTTTATATAGCGCTTTTTCTACTCCTACGAGCACTCAAAGCGCTTTACAAGTCATGCCTCACATTCACCCATTCAAACACCGGTGGCAGAGGAAACCATGCTAGGCACCAACCTGCTCACCGGGAGCAATTTGGGGTTAGGTGCTCAAGGACACCTCGATGGGGTCAGGTGGAGAGGGGCTCGAATCTTCAACCTTCCGGTTGCCGAACGGCACCTCTACCAACCGTGCCACTACCGCCCCAAAAAATCCAGCGCTCCCTGTACCTTTCCACCAATCAGGTTCAGAGGGGTAATTGTCTGTCGATCACAGCTGCTGCAAGGGAGGGATTTGAGAGGCTGTTGAGGAGCGTAGTAGAGACAGGGGAGGGACCAATGAGTTATATGATTTTGAAATTGTTTTTGCCTATGTCTCAGAATTATGTAGACAAATACAGCTTTAATTATCTAGTCCCATGCGCAGTTTTTCCTGTGGATTTTTTCTTTTTCCAATCTCCCCACACTCTCAGATTTCCTTCTCAACTCATTTAAACTGAACCTGCGTTTCTTCTTGAATTTTGGTGGGGGTTTCTTATCAAAAAATTGCTGCCACTGTTCAGTTTTGTCTCTGGCAGACAATTTCTGCTCTGACTGATGGTTATTGTCAAATGACTGTTGCTGTTCCTTCTTGTTTTTTACAGATGATTTAGAATACCCTGAACTTTTAAGCACGGTGTTCTTCTTTTGAGACAACTGCTCCTCTAAGTCTTTCCCAGATGATTTCACTTCTGACTGATATTTCTTTGCAAAAGATTGCTTCTTTTCTTTTTTCTTTTTTTCAGATGACCTAGAATGCGCTGGACTTTTAGGCAGATTCTTTTCATCATATTTTAAGCCATGATTCTTTTCATATGATTGCTCCTCTATGTCTTTTCCTGGTGATTTAATTTCTAACTTATAATTCTTGTCAAATGATTCCTTCTTTTCTTTTTTCTTTTTTTCAGATGATCTAGAATGCTCTGGACTTTTAGGCACTGTCTTTTCTTTGTATTTTAAGTCATGATTCTTTTCAGATAGTTGCTCCTCTATGTCTTTTCCAAGTGGTTTTATTTCTGACTGATGATTCTTGCCAAATGATTGCTTCTTTTCTTTTTTATTTTTTTCAGATGATCTAGAATGCGCCGGACTTTTAGGCAGATTCTTTTCTTCATATTTTAAGCCATGATTCTTTTCAGATGATTGCTCCTCTCTGTTTTTCCCAGGTGATTTAATTTCTGACTGATTCTTGCCAAACGATTGCTCTTGATCCGTATGTGATAGTCTACTGTATTTATTAGGAGATGGTGCAAAACCGTCCCTGGAACTTTCCATATCATCATCCGGCAGAATGAAAAGTTGGGTTGGCACATCACGGTAAAAGCCTGCATAATCCCCTTGTGGACTTGTGTCCTTTGGGTTACATTTTTGGGATCCATACAGCTGTAATATTGAATATTTTCTTTTGCTAGACTTTTGTATTTCTAAGCTCTCTGAAATTCCTGTCCATTTCAGAACATTGTCACCTGAAAGAGGATCTGTAGTTGTACATATATCCATTTTGCTACCCATTAACTCTGTGTCTACTCCATTGTCTTGGGAATTCTTACATTTCTCAATTACCTTTAGGGGTGACCGGCCTGAGTTAACCATAGCATCAGTCGACTGAACTAGATCCTCGATATCGAATTGGTGCATTCTTTGTTTTTTAAGGGGCAATGATTGGAGAGTGCTGGAATTACTAATACTTTCGTGTCCATCAGTTGCTCTTGGTTCTTTGGCCTTCAGTCCTTCCCTTTGGTCCAAAGACGTTGATTCCTTCATTATGTCAGAGTTCTTTTTCATAATAGTAGCTGGTGGAGAGCTGAGGTCACTCTCCTGGGAATCCTTTTGAACCTGATCTATGGGTGACAGTTGACTTTTTAGATGAAATTGTTCCATTTGCTGCAGGTGCCTGAGTTCTGGAGTGTCCTTCTCATTCCACTCATCTGTGAGGGGATTAGTAGCCTCTTTTCTGGTTGTTTTTGCTGAGTGACCATCATCTTTCTTTTCTGCCCTGCTAGTCTGGCTGTTTTGGCTGTGTTTAAACACATCTGGTGTGGAGGGAGAAGAAGGGATATCCTCTTCTGTGTTGGATCTGATCATTCCTTCTTGGTTTGGCATTTGATTCATATCCCTACTTGTCTGGCAAGTGTGCACCAAGTCCATCCCAGAATCATCACCATCATTGCTAAGACAAATTGGAGAACATACAGCAGCAGTGTTCGCACTGTCTGAGCCTGATAATGCCTTTAACTCATCACATAGCACTTTCATTTGTATTGATAATGCAGTTGGACAGATTTGTTCAGACTCATATGAATGCTCATGAACAAGAGTATGCATGCACTTGTTGTTGCATAAGGACCTGACAATGTCCTCATGCACAATATTAGATTCAGCCTTTTTCAGTTCGTTCTTTGGTGACAGTTGGGCAAACAGTATGGAATAATCTGGGTGAACTGTGCAATCCTTGTCTGACGCTTCTGATGTTTCACAAAATCTTTCTGAAAATTTACCACACTTGTGGCTGTGATCCAAGTCCTCATGTTGTGATTTCAGAGAATCCGCTATCAGTGCCACTTCCAAATCACTCCCATTAAAGCAAGTTGATGGCATTACACTAACTGAGTCTTCGCATAATTGTTTTGGGCAAGTCTTCAACTCATCTGATGACTGGAGTATTGTCATTAACGGTACCATGGGGCTCTTTGGAATCTGGATAAGATCTCCATTACTGAAGTCTCTCTCCTTTGCCTTTTTATTGCAAACCTCTGAAACTGTTTCACTACTATTTTCATCACCGTGTCTACGTTTGTTTTTGGTCAAAAGAACAATCACATTTTGTGTTTCATCTTCACTCTCAAGTTTTATGTTTTGTGTAGCCTGCACAGCCTTATCTATGTACTTTTGACTGTGCAAAGTGTCAGCTTTTTCCAAAGGCAAACTGTCCTCACAGTGAAATGTTGGATCTGTGGTCTTACTCATTAATGACCCACAAATTTCTTTCATAAAATCTGTATCTGCCAACTCTTTATCAATATCCATTGACTCATCCCCTACATTTCTCCATGATGATTTCTCAATTTCCAAATCAATATCATAATCACAATCACACACACTTGTGAGAACATAGCCCTCATCTTGTAGCTGATTTAAATCCTCCAACTTCATAGAGTCAAATATAATTGTGTCTTCCTTGGTGTCAAACTCTAGTGCTTCTTTCAATGTTTTTTCGAATGTACTTCCCGACTCAGTACAGTTGTGGTAATTTCCATTCCAGTGTAGATTAACTAGCCTGCGTGTCAAATCCAGTCTATTCTCGATTATGCTGCTTTCATCTTCTTCCTCTCTTTTTCTACTTCCAGACCTTCCACCATCTCCCTCAACATTCCCAAACTGTATGTCTCTGTAGGCATGCCACAGAAAACATCAGTTGGGTGTAATTCCTCCGTATTCTGCTCTATGTGAATATGCTTGATCTCATGGGACAGGTTGTTGGGAGAGTCTGAGTTGAGGCTGTCCTCTGGCCCTGAATTTGTAAATGATGTGTTGCAGTCAGCTACGCTTTGATATGCTGTCATGTCTTCTTTAGGACAACTGCCCTGCTTTGACAACTTTTCACTGGAAGACTTGATCATATCAGACCTGAGAGGTTCTCTCAAAGTGGTGCCAACTGAAACTACTGTCTGCTCCTTTTGCGTACTTGGTCCAGATCTCTGTTGTTTGATAAAATTTGTTTCCAGCTGTTGCTGGGCTGACGGGATTTTGGCAGAGCTCGCTGTAGGTGAACTACTACATGATGTCACCTGCATATTGATTCTTGAAATCTGTGCATAATTTATATTACTGACAACTTGACCATTTGACCACTCTCTACTTGAGGACGGTGATGAGGCCTGTGTCACATTGTCTCCATGTCTTTGCCTGGGAATCCAGACATTTTTAATTGGTTGTAATGTATGGCTTTCTGTACCCAACACACCATTTTCTTGGATTTCCTGCTGTTTTCTGTGACAGATGTTTTTCATTACACAAGACAAGTAATTCTGTAGAAGTTGAGAAGAGGGGCAAGGACAGCTTGGGTTAAAAGCACATATTTGTGGTTGGCCTTGACTGCAGGATCTTAGCCATTTATGACTTTCACCAATGGCCTGTATGAGGTGTGCTAGGCAGCATTTATAGGCAGCAGGAACTTTGAGTACATACTCAAGATACTTCTCACATATTGAGTGTTGTAGTTGGGGTGTCTGTTCTGGAATAGAAGTTCTGTTCATATCTGGATTGTCACCAGAGGTGCGAGGTTGGCCACTTGTTGACAGGTTGTGTCTAGAGGAACTATAAAATGGGACTGAAGCAGAAGACGAGTATGAAGGTGCTGTAGCAGTGAAACCTGAAAGTGAGCGTAAATACACAGAATTCTGATATGCTGAGAATGTTCCACAAGATCCATTTTCAAGGTATGTTCCAAGCTGCAAAGAACTGGGGATTTGCTGTCTGTTTGGCTCTGCATCTCCAACTGGCTGTCCACAGCTGTCGTGGTTGACAATGAAGGGTCTTGGTCCAGGAAATTGAGAATGGCCACCCTGCATCAGAGATTGTTGAGACCGATGGTAGCTGTTGTTGACAATAAAGGGTGTAGGCCCAGGGTATTGAGGATGACCACCATGCATCTGAGGTGGCTGAGGCCCAGGATATTGAGGATGACCACCCTGCGTCTGAGATGGTTGAGGTCCAGGATATTGAGAATGGCCACCCTGCATCAGAGATGGTTGAGACCGATGGTAGTTGTTGTTGACAATAAAGGGTGTAGGCCCAGGGTATTGAGGATGACCACCATGCATCTGAGGTGGCTGAGGCCCAGGATATTGAGGATGACCACCCTGCGTCTGAGATGGTTGAGGTCCAGGATATTGAGAATGGCCACTCTGCATCTCAGGTGGTTAAGGCCCAGGAAATTGAGAATGCATGATGAAAACCTACAACTGGAATGTCTATAAAAGGAAAGGGGACAACGTCTCAAAATGGCTGTATGGTGGTAAAGTCAAAAGCATTTAGCTTGTCTATGACAGGATAATATAAATATTGTCACAACCATCTGACAGCAGGGAAATGATTCTCCTCCAGATACCTCTCTTCAGTAATCACTTTTTGAAGGAAATGGAACCCTTCCTTAAAACGTCAGGAATGAGAAAACTAAACAGTTCAGTCTACAGTGCATTGGGTTAGGGAGTATACCCTCACTGATATCTCCTGTTATGGTACTGAATACTTTAAGTGTCTATCCATCCTCGATCAGTATCTCTTTTCCCAGATTTTTGCTCCAATCTAGTTCAGACATGCTGTATGGGGGAGGCTGCCTTCTTTTAAGGTTCGTATTTTGTCCGTTTCACAAAGTATCTCTTCATCACACTTCCTGTCACTAGATCTCTTTTATCACCCCTTAGCTGTGTGAACCATCAAACCATATATGGCTTTTAAATCGTCCAATGGTAGTACTATAGCTGTGTATTTGTCCTGCTAAATGAGATGCGACATTGAGCACAGCACAGACTTTGGTAACAATCCGGCATCTGTTGATAGACCTCTGCAGTGACATCAGCAAAACGTAACCATGTTGAAGAAACAATTCATTGTTTGCCAACCAAATTTTAATTACTGTGAATTAGTGCGGTTGAAGGAGATGAGCTTCACAAGAAGATGTTGATGATGATGCGTTTCCTTATTCATAATACCTCAGTAACATCAACCAGACAATAAACAAATGCATCAAGTCATAGTGAAATGGCGTTATCCAGAAGGTCCAACTGTCTCCGTCTTAGTGGGGGTTCCACAGGAGTATGATTAGAAAGTGTTGCTCTTTTTCCTAGGGCCTCCTAGCCTAGAACTCTAGACGTACCCTAGCGGTGGTGGCAAATTGATTTCCTCAGCGGGTACGTCTAGCCATGTGCCATAGTTCGTACTCAGATATCCGTTGAGTTAATTCCAATCACAACGCTCAGGGTTGTATTCAGACATCAGTGGTGTTTGGCCAATCACAACGCTCTATGTGGACAGGGAGTCATTGGGCAGGCTTAACGTTGTTTGAGTCGGCTTGTTTGTTGCTCTGTTCGGGTTTAGCCAAAGCCAAACAAATCACCTTCTAAGGCTCTGGTTCTACCGCTATCGGGGCAGTTTGAAAGATTCCTCCCCAAGGCTCTATCCATCATTGCCAGACTATACATTTTATCTGATAGAGTGGCTTGTCAAATTAAGGGCCTCCATTATCTGATATGACCAGCCAGAGAAAGCAGTCACAAATGGGTCAAACAAATGGATATCCAACTGGAGATCTGAAAACCGTCACATCACATTGCTAAAACTTTGTTTTCCCCGTTTACACGTCTGAACATGTCTGAAGATAGCGTTTCAAAAATCTTCGAAAGTAGCCATTTTCATTGACTGAAACTTCCATTTACTGTATCTGTAAAAGAGAGGTGTACAACCACATAAATCTAAATAGACATCCTACTATGTGTAAATAGGGGGTGAATCCATCCACCGTCGAGAACCGTCACATCACCGTGGTAAAACTCGGTTTTCAGAAATCTTCGAAAGCAGGCATTTTCAATAACGGAAACCACCATTTACGTGTAAATGATAGGTGCAACTGCATCAACAAATATGCATCTAAAAAGACATCCTGCTATGTATAAACAGGGGGTGAATCCATCCCATAGTATTACACGGCAAAAAAAGCATGTAAGCAAAAACGTCTGCATCTTGGACTTCTCTTGTCACCTACAGAATCCAGGCGTGTTTGATTACGTTTTAGTGATATCACTGCATTGGTCTACATCCAACTGGTTGATGCGCAATCGTAGCTCCAATAAGTATGAGAGTTGCAGCTCAGCCTGCATGGAGACAGGTGTTACGAGGGTCCATAAAGAGGTGCAATCCAGTTACGTAGCGTTTCCACTCCTATATGAAAGTGGGTGCAGTGTCCATGTAATTTGTAAACACCGCAAAAAATCACTATATTTTGTCTTCAATCTTGCTCCCCAAGGTTTTCGTTTCGTCTGGTTTGGGGGAGGAGTTTCTGATACATATTTTCTGAACTACTAAAATGCACTCCAAGAAAAGGGGTTCGTCTTCATTCTCATCATTTTTCCTTTCCATAATTCCTCTGCACATTGTAAAGTTGGGCTTTGTGATGCTGTGATGCGTACTAAAGCCTGATAGGCCAAAACCACTTTTTCGAACCAAAAGTGGAGATGGGAAAGTGGTGAAGGTCTTTTCATCTGATTCCAGAGTTGTTTAAATGCAATTCTGAAATTTAATCACTGTTTAGACAAACCTTGTTAAACCAAATCAATCTGACCCACCTAATTCAATAGACTTGCTTCAGTCAAATTTCAACAAGAGCTCTATTGCTCAAGCTGGGCAAGACTATCCAGTATTGAAGACGCAAGAAATTCTGATCCAACTTACTGTATAGGTTTCCTTGAAAAGAAAATGAGTCCTGACAGTTAACCTATGATGAACAAAACTTTAAACTGTGTTTTCAACATCTTAAAGAGAACCTATGCAGGATCCGGTGGCGTCATCCAGTAAGCTAACAACCAAACAAAGCAGTTATTTCGCGTTTCTGCCAATAATCCTCCATTTAGAATTGCATAGTCAATGGTGATCGCCGCTAACAAAATGTATCGACAGTTGAATGCGCTGAGAAGTCACAAATCGCATTGTAATTCAAACAGTAAACTCTGGCTAAGTCACGTGACCTAGCTTGCTTGCTAACCAAAACTTAGGATAGCCGGGACGCGCTCCCTGATCTTGCAGAGGCGGTATCTGCCTCTAGGAGGGTCGGACAATCTCGTGAAGGGGCTCATTTTACTCCGGAACATGTCATTTATCAAGTCTAGTGAGTTCTAGGCAATTTACATAAAGGTGTAATGAATAGGAAACGTCGAAATTTTACCTAAAAGTTGCATGTGGTGGCTTTAACATGCTCCAAATGACACCTCAAAAGCTACAGTGCTGTAGTGTGTATGAATACAAATAACAAAAAAGTGTTTTCATGTTTTTTTGTAAACAAACAATATGTGGCTGCAATGACCATTTTTTTTAGCTATTTGTAGTCATACACACATTACAGTTTTGTGTTGTGAGGAAACCAGGACTTGCCTTACCTAAAGATTGTTCTTCCAAAGAAGACTCAAAGCTGAGACTGAAGTTGATTAATGACAGGACTTAGTTGATTTCACCATGCCAATACAGTGCACAGGTAGACAAGTGTCAAACAGTATACCCAAGGTATTAGCAATGTGAAAAGACCTTCTAGCTAGGAGTTCCAGACGAACTTAACAGAAAATGCTTTGCCTTAGGTTTTATACTCAAAAGCTGGCCCAACCTATTTCCTCTCCATCATGATAGTCCTCTTCCAATCAAAATTGGTGTCCGCACCCTCAGGAAATTTCATATTGGTGGAAAGTTTTTTGCTATTTAAAATAGTTTAAAATGGTTAACCAATCAGAATCTAGCTCCCTGCCCTAGATATCATTTCATATTGGTGGAAGCTCCTCCCTTCTTATAAAAAAAAAAAACAAGCAGCGAATCAGAATCAAGGGGAGGAGACTCAAGTGGTGCGTTTCCACTACGGCCCGGGGCCAGCCCGAGGCTTTCCCCGGGCTCAAACACCGGAGTTTGGCCCCAGAGTTGTGTTTCCATTAGCTAAAGCACCGGGGTTTTTCATCACAATGCTAAGAACTTTTAAACTTGCTTAGCGACAGTAGCACAAGCTAAACCATTTATGTTGCTAGGCAACACTAAACAAATGCTACCTGAACGTTTTTAAAATTCTTCAGTTTTATTATGGCATCATGTTCCATTCCAAAAGCCCCAGTTTGGCCCCGGTTTGGCCCTGGTCAACTCTGGGGCCGGCCTGAGGCCATTTGAGCCCCGGCCCCGGTCTGGCCCTGGTAGTGGAAACGGGAAAAGTCTGAGGCTTTACCCCAGACACCGGGGTTTTACCCCGTAGTGGAAACGCACCAAAGCTTACTTCCCTTTCATGATGGTGGATAATTTGCCTCGATTTGCCATTTTCACTTCTCTTTTCTAAAGTAGGCCTACGTAAAATTCCTCTTTCGCTGGGTGCCCTCTTGCCTCACACACTGGCTTTGCTACTTTTCGCATGTTCCTCTTCTCTCTGCATTGCTCGGCCACCTACACTTTCCAGTCATCTGTACTTACCCTACATCATTCAGTCTTTTCACCATTTTCTTTAATTTCACACTTCTAAACGTATTAGGCCTAGTAATTATTTAAGCAAAAATCCACAACACAACCTTAATTATTGTATTATTAATAATTTGTTTCTTTACATGTAGATAACACTACCAAAGATAACTCTATAATGATATTTCCATTTGGAGTGTGTGTGTGTGTGTGTGTGTGTGTGTGTGTGTGTGTGTGTGTGTGTGTGTGTGTGTGTGTGTCGGTGGGTCTGTGTTGAAGAGAACCACACATCTTAATGACAGCATTCATCGACTGGCACAGACTTAACCCTCACTACCAATGTCAGCCATCACAATGACTAATTCCTCATCATTAGCTGGCAAAGGCAAGATACAATACTAATGCAAATGCATATACAAACTATGCACACCCATTTTGTGCACAGTAAACATACCAGAAACCTTTGGATAGGCCTACAAGAGTTTTTTTTTAATCACTAATAGGCATTAACCTATACTTGAAATACTTTTAAAGCTCTTAACACAAAGCAAAACACCCACTACATAGTGAGCCAAATAGTTAGTTTTATTTGTACATTTTACAACAACAAAATGTCTACACCCACCACAGACAATCTGGCTCAAATTCAAATTATTCCACCAAGCACTAGTTAGCAGGTTTTTTTGTTTTGTTTTTGTTTTACACATTGACCATGCAGTCAGTAGGCCTATACTGTCACAACATTTTTGAAACTATAGCCTATTCATTTTACAGTTCTTTTTTAAATTCTCATTCCCCTGTATTCTATACATTCAAAATGGGCTACAAACCATCATTATGTTATATCAGTGTTTCTCAAACTGTGGGGCGGGCCCCACTAGTGGGGCGCAGACACATGACAGGTGGGTCGCGGGACATCGCTTTGCAATTGACCGTTGTCTCACCATGCTCCCGAATTCACAGCTATTTGTCAGATATGCGCATATGACAGTAAATTTAGCTTTCCAATAGAGTTATTTGCTAGTTGCTGTGATGATTGGTCTGAAAGAAATTTGGCTTTGAATTAGTAACATGAAAATCCTAACATTGACCAAAATTGTGCGCAAATTGAGCCTTACAGGTGGGGCGTGAAAATTCTCTGCTTTCCAAAGTGGGGAATGACAGAAAAAGTTTGAGAACCACTGTGTTATATGGACATTAGATTGCCATCTCTGGCACACTGTAGCATATGCTTTCGAACAAGCCATGAAAGACACAATTTTGATGTGAGGGTCACCCTTTATGTAAAGTCATTTTAAGCATTCTATAATGTATTCATAAGCATATTGTCATACTTAAGAAGTGGTAAAATACAAGGTTGGTAAACCATGAATTTTGTGACCACTCCCACTGATCCGCTAAATGCTGGATCAGATATTTAAAAAGACATTTGAAACGTGTCTGATTATGGAAGATTGGAAATTGTCTGATGATGGAAGATTGTTGCTGTGGTATTAAATTTTGAATTAGGATAATGCTGTGGGATTTGCTGATGTTATAGCCTATTTGGTACGTAAATTCACCAAATTAATGAGTAGGCCTATAAACTCATTTTCTAAAACTGAGAGGTGGGTAAACTGCTT
>JAODXP020001578.1:0-24445 GCA_027497455.2 Sardinella longiceps | reverse complement strand
GAGTCATGATTATTACCATGATCATGATGACTTCATCATATTTGTGCCCTCTCAACTAAAGTGTTGACATGGTTAAATTGGAAAATTTAGTTGACGTATGGGATAGATATGATGAACTAGGCCAAAGTAGGCTAAATAAGTACTTTTATTATATCAAATTATATCACATTCTTTTGAACATCATGATCATGTGTAATTAGTCATGACTCATGATGATGTACCCAGAGTAATTAATGCTTAAGATCATCTGCTATTTCAGCAGGAGGTCATTAATGATAAACAATGAATTCATGCTAATACCTGATGAGTCATTAAATATTCAGAGATGAAGTAATGCATGAATCACGAATGAATCATGAATGAAATCATGCATGAATTCATGATAATTCATGTACCCTTACCGCAAAGTGTTACCCAAGGTTTCTATGTTTTATGTGATTCACACATTGGTGAAATTAAAGGAATATTTCACCTTTTTATGAAAATTAATCATTCATCCTCTTCCCTGAAGTTATGTGGGCTGTCCCTAGTGCATGCGTTTTGGCTTAGCATAGGTGCTGGAATGTAAAGTAGCCAGATAGCAAGTCTTTGGCAACATTACAGTCCAGTGCCTATGCTGAGCTAGAGATAAAATTTGGATTACCAGACCAAAATGATTTTACCCACATATGTAACTTCAGAGAAGAGGATGAATGACCAATTTTCATAAAAAGTTAAAGTATTCCTTTAATTCCACCAATGTGTGAATCACATAAAACATAAACATATAGAAACATTGCAAATGCATTTTGCATGTGGTTTGACTGCCCTACACACCCTGAGATTCTTATACAACGTATAGGCCTAAAACATTGTAAAGTTTATGTAAATCTTTTTCACATGGGACGTGTCATATACAATTCTTACATGGTGCAAAGTTGTATAAGTTTCACATTATATGGATTTTATATCGATTTTGCATGTGGCCTGAGTCCCCTATAAACCCCATATAAGATTCTTATACAACATAACAAAAACATTGTACAATGAAGTTTCACAGTATGTGCATTTTATATGGATTTTGTATGAGGTTTGAGCCCCCTATAATATACATATCAGATTCTTATACATCATATAGGGAAAATGTAAGTTTCATATAAAACCTTTTCGTATGGGAAGGCATGGGCATTCTCAAGGCGATCCTGTAGCTTCCGGGCGTACTCCGGTCCCGGTGGGGGTTCAGTGTCCGGCGGCCTACCAAATGCCAGATCTGCAGTAGAGCTTAAGATTTTTGCCCGAACCCGACGGGACCCATCGGGGCCCGACTGTTCGGGTCGGATTCTGTCTTAATTTCTGTAATTTTATTCGGTCTGGTGATGCATTTTGATTAGCGTGTGATAGATCACGATACATAGAATTTATTTTAATTTGTCAAGAAAGACCAAGTGGCCTGAAGCCTGCAGTCAATAAATTATGTTAAAAAAAAGTTTTAACAACTCAATTTTGCCGTCATTCATTGTGTGCGGAACTGCCTGCCTGACCCCATCCAGGTTGTAATACGGGAGCACAGCAGCAATTTAAATGTTCTACTCGCCAACAGCATGTCGCTCTTCATTTCTTTCAGGAAAGTTTATCCATATTACCGCTTGAATTTGCAAGCTCATATCGATTTGACTGCTTTCTGCACACGAAAAGAATAACTTTTCACAGACTTTACAATCAGTGGTGTCGTGGGGATTTTTGAAGTGGGGGTACACCCCCCTAAAAAAAAAAAATGCAACTTGCTTTAATGCAACTTGCTTACATGATTGTTACTATTCACTTCAATGCAGAACTTCAACTTCTAGCTGCCAGTCCAGTGCAAATCAGTGATTCAACATTAGGCTATATTTTCCATTCAAGATTGTTTACTGTTCGCATCATCATGTTGGTGCAAATTAGTTCACGGATCATTACACCACTTAGGTAATGGCATCTGCTTAGATACCGATAAGCCTGACTATTTTATAAGCATTAACCTTATGGCAAACGACCTGCCTCAGTACGAGTTGAACTTGGCTAAAATTACCGGTAACGTTACTGTTTTGGGCAATCCAAATCCAAAATAGTAGGGCACTTCACGCATCAATCCCAGTTCTGCAACATCAGGTGCATCTCATCTGGACTTAGGTTCTTTTTAGAGAAAGGACAGGAGCACACTGGTGACACTTGCAGTCTTTCGTTTCGACTGATACGTCTTCGTCAGAGTCATAGTTCAAACACAGTGGAGGCGCCTCCAAAATGATGCGTCGTTGCGCTTATCCAGGGGGCCTTTGTGTGCTGCACATGTGTCACAACGACAGAGAGTCTTTGAGCTCCCAAAGTAACCGGAGCCAGCACCTCCATGGCAGGCCCCCAGCACTGCCTCTCTGAGGGCTTTTGGCACCACCACTTGCCACATCTC
Source organism: Sardinella longiceps (assembly GCA_027497455.2). Taxonomy (NCBI): domain Eukaryota; kingdom Metazoa; phylum Chordata; class Actinopteri; order Clupeiformes; family Clupeidae; genus Sardinella; species Sardinella longiceps. The sequence continues at coordinate 22,023 of JAODXP020001578.1, read as the reverse complement.
TTCCCCTGTGGCTGGCTCCTTCCAAACCCATTGCAGCACCCCGTCAGACAGGCGCAGCACACTGAATTTGCTCCACAGACTCTTTGTGGCCACAGACAGTCCTGACACAGCCTCCCAGGTTGGCCTATGCCCGCTGAGGACCCACTGCCGCACTGGCCTCAGGTCTCCATCTTCCTCCTGACGAGCAGCCCACTCAGCAGCATCCACCACCTGCAACGCACAGCATGTTGGCTCAGCCGTGGTCTCCTCGCCCCGTAGCTCTCTCTCTCTGGCGTCCCTTCTGTCACAGTAGCTGCAGCCATCAACAGAACATGGGCGCCTTGACAGAGCATCAGCATTGGCGTGCTGGGCCCCTGACCTGTGCACCACAGTGAAGTGGAAAGACTGCAGCGCGCCACCTGACCCTCTGGCTCACGGAAAGACATGAGCCATTGGAGCGCAGCGTGACCTGTCCTGATGGTGAAAGGCACGGCACACAAATAATACTTGAAGTGCCGAGCAGCCGTTACAACAGCTAACAGCTCACGCCTTGTAACGCAGTAGCGCCTCTCACTCCTGTTGAAGATGCGGCTGAAGTACGCCACCACTCGTTCTCCTTCAGGCCCTGTTTGTGACAACACTGCGCCCATGCCAACATCACTGGCATCAGTGTCCAACAGAAAAGGTAAGGCTGGGTCTGGGGGCGTGAGGACTGGGGCATGTGTGAGTGCATGTTGAAGAGTGCTAAATACTTCCTGGCAGTCTGCTGACCATGTGAACGGCTGATTTTTCTGAAGCAGGCGGAAGAGAGGTGCGCCTATGCAGGAAAAACCCCTCACAAACCTCCGATAGTAAGAGGCTAGACCTAGAAAACTTTTCAGCTGCCTCTGGGTCTTAGGTATTGGCCATTCACTAATAGCACAGGCTTTCTCCTCCAGCGCGCTAATGCCTTCACTACTCACCCTATGCCCTAAAAACTCCACTTCTCTCCTCATGAAATGGCATTTTTCAGGATGCGGTTTAAGCCCCGCCGCAGCTATCCTCCCCAGCACATCCCTAAGAGAATCCAGTGCAGCCTGGAAAGATTTCCCATGGGCCAAGACATCATCCAGGTACACTAAACACTGTTGGCGGGGGACACCAGCTAGTACATTGTCCATAAGACTCTCAAATGTCTTTAAAATCCAAGCATCCACCTTCACACACACTATGGGTAAGAGATACCTTGGTGTTTTCAAAACTAGAGAGGCTTAGGTATCTTTTGCGAGGCACTTTGGCTAAATTTGATAAACTCTGGCAACCTTTTCTTCTGCACATAGACTCCCTTGTTCTGCAGCCTGAGACAAACCATGTTCTGCCCTGACAATGTTTGCTTTTAATGTCCAATATCCTTTCTGATGTGTTGAAGGACTACTCTTCTACCATAATGGCTTTTTTTTGTTTTGCTAATTTGATCCTGATTTTGTTTTTTAATTGATAATTTATATCATTATTACCATTAATATTTTAATATATTTATTTAGTTGTGTTTTTTTTTTTTTACCTTTAGTTCCATACAGCCTGGATTGGGAGGATAGAGGGTGGTGGGGGGTTGGGTGGATACTACGAGATGGAGGGTGGATGGGTGTGAATGGGGTTAATGGTGTATGGTATTGTATCATTCATATCTGCTTCAATATTGTTTTGTGACATTGTTGGAGGATTGACCTCTGTTTGCTTGTTTTGTACTTTGGAAAAACACAATATAAACCATGGATAAAAAAAAAGTCTCTCAAATGTCCCCGGGGCATTGCATAGTCCAAAGCTGAGGACTTTAAATTGCCAGTGCCCCCTACCAGTGCTGAACGCAGTCTTAGGTCGTGACTCAGGCGAGAGGGCTGCCACAGGTTTGATTGTTGTTGGTCATCTAGACCGGCACAGTTCTTTATCCAAATGTCCCTGATTGCCTCGGTTTGATCCACCAGGTGGCTTGTCTGTTCAAATGGAGGCGTGTCTACATGGCCCTCTGGCGACAAACATGGGTTAGGCTGGGTCATTTGCATCTGGAGACCAGTGGCTCCGGGGTGTGCTGCAGGTGGGCACAATTTGGCTTACTCGCTGGGAGAGGGACGTCAGCTGAACACATTAACCCCCGGGCAAAACTAACAGTCCAGAGCCCAGGTTTAATGCACACCATGTGAATTTCAGAAAGTCAAGGCCCAAAATGCATGGGTCATTCACATCTGCTACCCATGCCCTAAAAGTCACTGCTAAATTGCCTACTTTAAAGACAAAAGTCCCGCTACCCCTCATGGAGGCAGTCTCTCCAGTAACTGTTTGCAGTTTCACAGAGGTCTGTTCTAAGATGGTCCCCGCCGGAACAACGTCAGGTCTTATCAAAGTGACAGTGGACCCCGTATCTACAAGGGCTGAGCATGACACATTTCCCACCTGCACCGGAACGTGGCACAGGTTACCCACCTCTGTCCAGCCCACTGTTACAACTGGGTCAGTCTGTGTGAACATGTCCATGCACTCCTCCCCTTCAGACAAAAACAGCAGTCCCCGGTGAGTGGCTGAAGGGGTCCGTGGTGTCGGGGCTACCCGGACCCATTGCCGTTTCCCTGCTGGCCTCTCCCCATCGGACAGCGACGAAGCAGATGTCCTCGCTGGCCACACCCCCAGCAGACAATAGGGCGACGCCTGGTGTCATCCACTGGGTGGGCAGTCCGTCCACAGCAGCAACCGTGACAGCAGGAGATCCGATACGATACGATACGTACAGCGGAGATGTTGATTGCTTAGTGGCACAAACTGCAGTCTCCTCTCAGCGGACAAACTGCACCCAAGGTGGCTGGGTGGGCAAATTGTACATGCAGGCGTAGTTTGTCTGGCGTAAGGGCTTAGACGAACTGGTCATGAGCTAGCTCACTTTGAATGGTAGTTGGCATATCAGTATAAGCGCGTCTGCTGAGGCTTTCAATCTCATAGGCCAAAACACGGAGGGACTCACCAGGCTGCCTGATGCGATGTTTGAACTCACAACGTAAAGAGTCTTTCAGATTAGATTCCCCAAAGCGCCTCTGTGTAGCCGGTGGCGGTCCGCACCGCACACGGGACTCGAACCCGCCACCCCGAAAGCTACAAACTCCCGGCGTGGGAGTGGAACGCTCTAACCAACTGAGCTAAAATCCCGAGCTTCTAACTCAGCGTGTTAGAAGCGCCCATGGAATTGGGTGATGAGGATTTACACACTACCACCGAGCTAGCTGGCCTCCGTTACACTCACCCTCCAAATCCTCACTCCCATCCGGGTCACGGCACCAATGTAGCCGGTGGCGGTCCGCACCGCACACGGGTCTCGAACCCGCCACCCCACAAGCTACAAACTCCCGGCGTGGGAGTGGAACGCTCTAACCAACTGAGCTAAAAGCCCGAGCTTCTAACTCAGCGTGTTAGAAGCGCCCATGGAATTGGGTGATGAGGATTTACACACTACCACCGAGCTAGCCGCGCTAGCTGGCCTCCGTTACATCTGCAAGGCTCCTACTAGTGTTGCATAGTCACTCCTCTCCCCGGACTTAGAAGGGGCAAGCAGGCAGAAGCGTCTTCCGTCAGCGACAGTGCAAGCTGAAGGGCTTTTGTGGCATCTGACCAGCCAGCAGCAGAAGCTAACAGTTCAAACTGAGCACGGTATGCCTCCCAGCTCCCCTTACCAGAGAATTTCGGCGTCTTCGGACTAGCTGGAGCAAACGGCAAGGCGCTGCCATCTTTGTTTATATTCGGAGAAAACTCGTGCTTGTTACGTAGCTCAGCAGCAGGTCTCTCAGGCTCCCAGTGGCGCGAAGCAGTGGTAGGCCTACCGTGCCTCAAACTAGCTCCAAAGTTACCGTCAGCCCAGGATAACATACCAGGGAACTCTGGCAAATCGTCCTCTCTCTCTTCACATCGGCACGGGCAGTGAAATCATCCATAATGTTGCTCACTCGAAGCAAAACGAAGCAGGGTTGAATCTCAAACTTCTGACACCAATGTGATACTCCTGGACACGGTTTAACAGGGTGAACTCCCTTTCTTTATTGTAGACACATACAACAAGAATGAGTTGCTGTTTTAGCCACAACTCACGCTTTTGGAACTTCTAACAACACTACTGTCTCTCTCCCAATTCTCTGACACTCACTCTCTCGCACCTGCGCGCACACACACACACACACACACACACACACACACACACACACACACAGGCACACCTAAACTCCACCCCTTAATTCCCCAAAAAGGCACATAGCAACCTAGGAAACTTAACAGATAACAAAACATCATTATCACACAAACTTGCAGGTTATTACACTTGTTGCGTCATGTCAGTGCAGCAATAATGGAAGCCTGGAGGGCCATTCTGCATGTGGTGACAGACAAGGAAATAGCTGAACTTGACAACAACCTCAGCAGTTTAAATGTATCATTGTTAGGAATATTACAAAATGATAACATTACCACTGCTTTTACTGTCACCAGAGGACAATCCAACACAACATGAATTTGTGTTATATTTAGCACTAGCGCTTTAAATCTCAGAGCTTCCGATACACCTACATGCTCATTGGTGAACACCTCTGACACACCCATCAAACAAGAGTGAACTGCCTCAGAAGCATGTTGCGCACCGGTGTGGAGCGTAACGGGCAAACTTATCATTCAATTAGGCACCGGTGCGTAACAAGATGCCGTTGAATGGATCCCAGGACAACAGAAGCACATAGCAAACAGGACACAGGAAGACAGAACACAGGTGACTCAGGACAAGAACTAAAGACACAAAATACACAAGAGACTAGAAACTAAGACAAGACAAGAACCAAAGTCCAAAACCCTTACACTAGCAATCGTGTGTTGCCCATTCTTCCTGCCTTGTGAGTTTAGATCCATTACATTGCTTTCCATATCCATCCACAAGATGGCACAGATGCCGTGGTTTCAGAACTGCACTGCTACACACAGTTCAAGGACAATTATAAAGCTAAGTCTCTACCAGTAGTCAGGGAGCCAAGGTCCGTCTGTTATACTTTTCGTTTTTTTTTTTTTTTTTTTTTTTGTTACTTTTAACCCCAATAACAAATAATTGGAGGGTCTGCTCTGCCGGAAATATCGCAAAAAAAAAGTTGTCCCCATTTTAGTGTATGCACCCTTCAATATTTTGCAGAAAAATGTGAAAAACTTTTTTCTCCCCTTAAATCCTCAGTGGCTGTCAAAAATACATTCCAGATGCACAGAATGCATGTGCCGACAACATTAATTGGAAAAAATACATTTATGTATGATTGTCCCTCCATTTAGTGCTAAAAGTAGGCATTTTCTCAATATTTCTTTACTTTACTTCATTGTCAATCAACTATTCCCAACTAACTTCCCAACCAACTATTATAAAATCCAACCAGAATCAGTGGAAATGGGATGATTACTAGTTAGGCTATAAAATCCAACCAGAATCAGTGGAAATGGGATGATTACTAGTTGGGCTATCAACTAATTGGCAATCAACAAGCTCAACAAGCCATGTTTCCACATACTGGAAATTTAACATATTCACAGAAGATAATGCACATTGGCAAAAGATTAAACTTTGTATATCTCTACAAAACTCACCTAGTATGACTAACACAAGTTAATAAATTTTGTTTCTAGGTGCCCTGGAAGTTATGGCATTTTGAACATAATGAGGACTTGATTATCAGCACTTCTTCTTTATTTAATATTATTTTTATTTATTAATTTTTTATTATTTTATTTGTTGGTTTACAAAATGGAAGTATTCCTAGTCACATTTCCGACATGAAACATAAAAAAAAAAACAATATGTAAGGGACTTTTATCAGATGGTGATATGATGATGATGATAGGATTTTATATAAAACTGTATCCTTAATAGGAATACATGTATTAGGGGTGCACAATGACTTTTCCTTCAACCAAATTTTGTATAGTAGATTGTGCTTGTCCTGTTTAGTGGCTGCTCCAAACCGCACTGTGATGAATATACAGCTGTGTAGATGATAAAAGATGGCCAATACCTCTTGTGGTGAGCCATATTTCCACAGTTCGTATGTTTAACCTGGGCCTTTTTGAGGATACCAATGAAGAAGTTGGATCTCCCACTTTAGATTCTGGGAGATGATGTATCCCTGAAACATGAGAGTGTACATGTAACTGTTGGTCAAAGGCAAGGAGACGTCTTGTGCCCCGCCTGACATGTGTCCACACCCTATAGTTTGAGAGCACAGCTGTAGAGTGTTGAGTTCTACGTTGTTCTAGGAGTTATCCTGTCAGTCAGGAAGATGGAGAGCCACTGACAGATGGCAGGAAATGAACTGAGAGACTTTGGTGGTGATTTTAGTTATGATAACCCAAAAAAGGTATGGTAGTCCACAAACAGCACTGTAGCACAGACCCCAGGCTGTTCAAGTGTTGCAGAATGAAATGCAGCCATGTTAACTGCATCATCCACTCCCACTTCCCTATAGACAGACTGCAGGGGGTCCAATTAATGGCGTATGGCGATGTTTTTGAGATGAGGCAGTACTAGACATTCAAAGGACTTCATAGTGAATGAAGTCAAGGCCACAGGTCCGTAATTCAATGGTTTCTTGGGAACTGGGACGATGAGCTGGTTAGCACTACCCCATCCAACAAAGTCTTCCACAAGGCTCTTGTACTCCCCTTTCCTGGCCATCTTTGAGACACCCAACAATTGCAGTGTCATCAGAGAATATCTGCATATGGTATGATTCAGAGTTGTACTTGAGGTTTGTGGTGTTCAAAGTGAACAGTGCAGGAGAGAGTGCAGTTCCACATGGATTCCCTGTGCTGCCAAGTAGGCTATGTCATTCGGACATTTCAGAGTAGCCTAAAATGATACTGAGGCTCTAAGCCTGTTGATTACAAACTTGAATTGAACTCATCACTGATACCATAATTTTGGTTGAATTTTTATAAAAAAAAATGTATAGAGTAACCTTTATGAGTATACAATTTGGTGAAAAGTATGACACATTTACTGATGATTGATGGGGGAATACTGGAATAGTTAATTGCAAGCAATGAAGTAAATATGAACATATTTGGAAAAAGTGAGAAAATTTGCTATTTTTTTTGTACAAAACTGATAATGATGATGATTAAAATGTGTTTTAAGATTTTTGTTTTCGGTGTATGTTGTCAGCACATGTGTTCTGTGCACCTGGAATGTATTTCTGTGCAGGCACTGAGGATTTGAAGAGGAAAAAAGCATTTTTCACATTTTTCTGATGAATAATACACTGTATACACTAAAATGGGCGCAATTCTTTTCGCGATATTTCCGGCAGAGCAGACCCTCCAATTATTGGTTCTTGGGGTCAGAATTAACAGAAAAAACACAAAGAAAAAGTATAACAGACCATGTCCGGTTCAACCCATTTTTAAGACTTTGGCTCCCTGACTACTTGGGCGCATGCATCTGATGCCGCTTGATAAGAGAATTATTTCAGAAGACCGGGCGTCATCAAAAATCCTTACATGGATAAACCACTTGTCTATCATCCTACTTCAACCACTTAAATCGAAACCTACTAATTGCATCCCATGAGCCCATGTGATTTCTAGTTTTTCACATGTTCCAAACATAAACGCTAGAATCTGCGGCATAATTGCCACATCACTCGATTCAACTCGCATAATATAGATGTCTCTTTCAAATATAACTGTTTGCTAGAGATGAGTTACGTCAATAATCCCGCCCGCTTCTTAATCCGCGTCTCCTGGTTGGTGCGTCCATTTAATATCGGTCCTGAAATACCTTTTAATGGACGCAGTATCAGATTGCTGCGCCTGAGGGGGTGCTGCATCTGACGTGAGTGAGGTTAGTATGAGGTTAATACTGGACCACATTAGGACCACATCTTCAAATCACGTAGGGCCAGTGTACACAATTAGCTAAGGCTTTGTGTTAGTTATGTTACATTGAGGCCGAGACTCATCTGTTCAGCATATCCCTAGACCACAAGAGTGAGAGTAGTTGCTGGGCCACATTAGCCTCATGTGCATCCCCTTTCACAGCTTTTCACTTTGTGCGAAGTGTCAGGAGTATCTTCAATGGCAATCGTTTTCTCTCAAAGGGGCGCTATGCGGTCTCAATGTTTTGAAACATTTTGTTACAGTTAATATAAAAAATGTTTTGTTTTGTTATCTTGAAATTGTAGTCAGTGATGTCTGGGTACAATGTTGTGGCTTCCATAGCGTCCGTTTCTCACTCTGTTTGCTGAGTTTGGCCCGCACACCTCATGGACGGTTGACTGTTCCTGACTAGTTGGTGGAACGAAATGAGAATTGGCTGTCAAAATGAATATGGGGAATTGAGTTAGTTTTATATAAATTACAATGTTGTAGTTTTTTTTTAATAAGTAAAAAATATGAACTACAGCCTCTGAAATATACAAATCATTTAAAACGTGTCTGCACAGATCATACATTGAAAAGTTAAACTTAACTCTGCACAACGCTGTTTTCACCACCATATTTGGACAATGTACCATATACCTCCTCCTCCTCCCCTTGCAGCCCGCCCTGAACTTCTCATTTAAAACCGACATGAGATTTTCCATTGACATCAACCAGTTGACAAGCTTACATTACTGACCCCTGTCATGAAAAATAATATTGGTATGGGAAAAGAACACAGCTTATAGTTACAAGAACAAAAAAAATGGGGCAGTATAAAATGTCAAAAGAGTAATAGGAGAAAGTAATTATAAATTAATAAATAAAATAACAAGATGAGTTCAATTTTATGAATGTATTATAAAATACTAGATAAGCACACAAGTTGTTTTCCCATTCTCATGATTTCCAATTGTAAACTACACTAACATTGCGCTAGCAAAAGAAATTGATAGTTAGCAGTAGGTAAGCTAAGGGAAAGTAACCTAAAAGGCCATTTTTTTTTTTTTTTAACTGATATTTAAACACAGTGGATTTCTGTTTTAAAGAAACCTGTTAAGTTGTAATTCTTTACTTTCTTACTAACATTTTGGTTTTATTGCCCCTGGTGATAATTCTTGATAACAGACTGGGCTGCATTTCCCAAACGTAGTTACGATGATCTTAAGCCTAAGTAGTTCGCAGGTTCGCACGTAAGACCATCTTAACACTTACGGACCATTTCCCGAAACGTTCGTTGCTTAAGATGATTCGTGAGATCACTCGCAGATCTACGTGTGATCCAGAGTAATCGTAGACCGCTAAGATGATCTTAACCAGAAAGAATTAGGCTACTCAGTGGAGACATCTAGAGGATATGAGGTGAAAACAGGTCAAGTAGGCCTACGCCATCATGTTGCTTTGACAGTTTCGTTGTACAAAGATAGGTCTCATAAAAATAACAAATTATTGTTGAGTGTTGATACATTGCCATAAGAATTTTAGCCTATATCCTGAAGAAAAGCTGGGCATCTATGGTAGCCTAAATAATTTATGTGGGCACTTCATTGAGTGCTTCAGTGGATGTCAAATGAAAAAAAAAAAGTTTTAGGTTGTCTCAAAGCGCAAGTTAATTTGTATGGCGGGCACAGCGGGGACGCAGATGTCCCTGTCTCCTTCTCTCTTCCTCTCTCGCGCAGGTAGCACCAAAATACACTGTTGCCTATTTTTTAAACATTAATTAAAATTTATTATTAAAGTTCTGTAAATCTGCGCTACATCAGTGTGCCGACCGTTTCTTATTTTTACGTTTTTCCATAATTGTCCAGCACCTGCGCTGGATGTGCACACCACTCCACTACACTTGTGGGGAAATTGTCATTGATTCATCATCTTAAGACATGAAATCAATGATATATATCACCTAGCTATTTCAAACATGACTTAGAAGTTGGCGTGGAATGAATTTGGGGGAAAAGGCCTACACACGAGAGAAACGTTGGATTTTATTATTATTATTTATTTAATTGAATGAAACAGGGTGTACCAGAGAAGCTCTCCGGGTAAAACACATATGATAACGGTGTGTATTAGTAGTGGGCTACAATATTGTCATCCATTTTAAATAATGTAGCAACTAGCATCAAAAAACACATTATTTGATGTAATTGATTTATCGTACTCATCTCCGCTGGGTGAATCAGCACCACGGCATTGAACAGGGCACGCCTTAAGAAGCTTCTTAACATGAACGCGCGTGAACTTTCGTAAGTGCATGTTTGGGAAATGCGTGTAGAGGAAATTAAGAATCTTCGTAACATCACTCGTTCGCTCATTCGTAGCCACTAAGATCCATCGTTATCGGGAAATGCAGCCCTGGTTAGTAGGCACCAGTTAGCTAGCAATTTGGGAAACGCACCCCTGGGGTGATCACCACAAATGGAATCAGCTGTTAGAAGCAATTGGTCCACTGTAGTTATTAATGCCCTATTCACACCGTAATTGTGTGTTCGTTGTCTGTTTGCGATGCGTGTATGCATGCAGGTTCAAGCCCCACTTCACTTGACTCCATTCAGGTGTCCTTGAGCAAGAAACCTAACCCCAAATTGCTCCCTGTGAGCAGGATGTGTGAATGGGTGAATGCATTGTAAAGCGCTTTGAGTGCTTGTAGGAGTAGAAAATCACAATATAAATGCAGGCCATTTACCTTACAAGATGGTCTCTGCACGGCATTAAACATTTTTTTAGACCACACAAGGCTCGAATGAAACATGCTTGGATAAATGGAACTTGTTTCTACTTCAAGCAAGCAGAGCGGGATCTACGCAGCTTACACCAAAGAAGCTGCACAGAACACGCTTGCAGTGTGTGGACTAACCAGTTAACATGCATCCTAAACAACAAAGGGAACCAAAATCGCACCCGCACTGCAAACGTACAGGTTTTGGTGTCAATCAGTCTTAGGCTTTTGTAGGCTTAGCATTTTAAATGCACACCTATTCCTGGTGAGAATTGGAGTGAAAGTGTTCAAGGTGTGTGGTATAGAAGTAATGAATGGGGCAGAGGAAAACAACTACACAACACAAAAGTAGATCTCACCATCTATCAGTCCTGTGGAATCAGTAAACAATCAAAATTATCATGATCAGATAATTGGTCTCACTCTTATTCCCTAATTTGTTTCCCCCAGTTTTTAAATTGTGGATCACATTACAATAAAGTTTTATAGTGACACAGTTACTGGCAATATTACATCTATATACATTTTATATACATTCTATATACATTTTAAAAATACATTTTGAGAAAAGCTATTGCTGTCTATATTACCATATTGTGCCATCACAATCTTCTGTCGTTACTTGTAATTTCTTTGCAGTTCATCCCACTCCAACACCCTCCAGTCCTCCTCATAACCCTGACTGTGATCAGTGCTGGTCACTGCTGGTCATCTTGTGTCCTGTGTGTGCTCTACTCTCTGCCCTCATCTCCTCCACCTGTGTCTACTTCCTATGCCGCTCCAAGACTGGTATGGTTCTAGATCTCCTAAATCCTTCTCCACAGAGATTTCCATTCAGTATTTTCTATCCACTATTGAGCTACATCATAAACTGAAATTGTTCCACATCTACACCAGGAGCAGAACGTACAAAGTACTCAAAGAAAAGAGAGAGTCGTCCAGGAAAACAGGTACATTAATGGAATATTGCCCCAAAACATCATTATACACCTAAAGTATGAAAAGTGTCCAGTATCGACATACATTAAAGGGGAATTCCTGTCAAATTTCAACAAGAGCTCTATTGCTCAAGCTACTTGAGATTAGCCATTACTGAAGACGCAAGACATTTTGGTCCAACCATATAGGTTTCCTTGAACAGAGAATAAGCCCTGACAGTTAACCCAATGGGGCAAGTTTTCAAAACTGTTTACAGCATTTAAACATACTCCAAATATCACCCCAAAAGTTATGCAACATCATCGGACACATTACAACACATAACTGTATTGTGTATATCTACAAATGGCTAGAAAAGTGGTTAAAACTGTGCTTATGCAAGCAGCCCAATATTGTTTGTTTACAAAACGGTTTTGTAAACACTGCAAAAAAAACACAATTTTAACCACTTTGTTAGACATTTGGAGTCATAAACACTACAGAGGTGATGTAATGTGTCTGATGATGTTACACAGCTTTTTGGGTGACATTTGGTGCATGTTTAGATGCCGAAAACAATTTTGAAAACTTGCCCCATTAGGTTAACTGTCAGGACTTATTCTCTGTTCAAGGAAACCTATATGGTTGGACCAAAATGTCTTGCGTCATCAGTATTGGCTAATCTCAAGTAGCTTGAGCAATAGAGCTCTTGTTGAAATTTGACTGGAATTCCCTTTAAGATTTGTACATTGTTTACAAATGTAGATGTTGGCTATTATGAGAGAAAAATAATGACTAAGACAAAGTAGCGATTAGTAAAATATTATTGGTAAACTGTCAATTGTGTTCATGTTAGGTTGAAGACAGAGAACTGTGTTATGCGTCACTGGATATACCAACCAGAGCAAACACAGCAGAGGCCAAGAAGAAGAGAACTCCAACTCAGAACTCAGACTTCAGCACTTATTCTGAGGTTAGGACTCAGCGTGTATGAACTCCCAAGAGAAAATGGACTACTCTCTTGCAATGCCATTGGTAGTTCTATTTAGAAAATAATGAGTTCAGGTGGAGCATGGCAAAAAATTGATTCTGTACATGCATTCACTACCCAGCAGCAGGTTCAGCCACATGACCGTGCAAGAACTTAAAGTTAGTTAGGAACCCTGGTAGTGGAACCCTGCTTTAGCTTTGTAAATTTCAGATTTAAAAAGTGCGCCAGGGGGGATAGATTTACTATCTGCATGGGGCTTATATGAAAATGGACTATTTCCAACCCATAGCCCTGTTGTCTGAGGTCAATGGTGAAGTGGCGGTTAAAGCTGACAAATAAACTCTGTTGTACACTCAGTTGTTTTAGTTACATTTCTTTAGCTGTGGTACTATATGGGGTCTGTGCTTTACCAAATTTTCTAATTTGGTTCTTGACTGATAGCACACAGAATTTGTACAACAGAATTACGGTTTGAAAATGGCTAGAGTTTCTCTTTGGAATAAATGTTGAGTATCTTATATTTCGTTGAGTAGCATAATCAGCCATGTATTATGGAGAGGGATTAATATTGTTCTTCATGAACAGCTCTGTTTTTTTTTCTGCATTCCTTTATATTGCAAATAAATCTGACCACTATTCCAGAACATTGCAGGTACTGTATGTAGGTGGCATTACAAATTATCATTTGCAATTGGTGTTTTTGCTTTTGTTGTGGCTTAATTTGGCTGAGCAGCCTCACACTCATACAAGTTTGAGTTGACACGGAACCCTTTGACCAGTGTTGCACTTATGTATATAGAAAAAAATGGACAGGCCCTTGAAGAAAAATGTGACAATTTGACCACTCTTCCCAGTAATTTCGCACTGTGCATAAATAAAATATGTATACAATGTGCATGAAGGTTGGATGATGTATGAAAAGGGACCTAAACCTTTTGGATTATGGGTTTTCTATCTATCTATCTATCTATCTATCTATCTATCTATCTATCTATCTATCTATCTATCTACAGTGTACAGTATATACTTATTGTTTGCTTATTGTTACTATTACCAGTATTATTTGTTTATTATTATTCTTTGTTCATAATTATTATTTGTTTACTGTTTATTTTTTGAAGCACTTTGGATCAACTATGTTGTACGAAACGTGCTATATAAATAAAAGTGACTTGACTTGATTTGACTACATATTGATCAGTGTCACATCCTGTTGGCACGCTATTTGAGATGTCCTGTGGCTTTGCTGTATGCAAGAGAGTTCCAGTAATCACAAGACCAGTCAAAGTTGAATGTTCAACTTGTTGACCGTGCTTTGCACAGTGCACTGGCAAACCATCTTGCACCATGCAAGCCACTGATAATGAAAGACTTCAGTTAGCGCTTTCACACCGACAGAGAACCGTGCCGGTGCTGGTTCCCGCACCTCATCTTGAACCGGCCGTCGTGTTCACACCAAATATCAGAGCGTTCGGGAACCGCAAACTTGGTTCCCATCGGGCACCAAGTAAAACTTGGTTTTTCAACGCGAACCGTGACGACATGAGTTAACGTCACCGGGTTAAGTTGGGGTCAAAGCGGAAAATAAACAAATTGGACACGTGAGTTGGGGATAATGAGGGAAATCAAGGGAAAATTAGTTTGGGCAGTGATTTGCAAACGAGACAAATATTTGCTTAATATTTGGAGGTTCACACATTTCCATCAGATGTTAGATGGCAGCATTAGTAAGAGTAATATGCTAAACTGTTTGCATTTGTGGCAAAGCAATGCCCTTTGTGGATAATGCGTCATGGGCTCGCATAAATTGGTATGAACACAGGCGGTTCTTGGGCCGGCACTTTGGTTCCCGCTGTAACTGGTGCGAGAACCGGCTCCAGCACCGGGCTTGCCGGTCTGAAAACAGCAACAATGCCTGTCAATGCACTCATTTCTTAGGACTATATCAGAATCTTGACAAGGAGTTGCTGGATTGTGATTATCACATACTACACATATACATCTATGTAACTGTTTACATCAAAAAAAGAATCAGAATTGTCCTCTCATTGTGTGGCTGTGAGAAACATTTGCAAGTATAGGCCTACTCTGCTTCCTGTTCTTTGCAGTAGCTGCAAAGGTGAGTGTGAGGGACCACAGAGAAGACATCAGTGTGATCACTTTTATAAGAAACAACAGACATGTTTCCATCACTGGTGGTGTGGGGTTTTAAGTTGTTTGAACTCAGTATACAGTATTTTTTGGGACAAATATGTGGACTACTGATGGCCTCCCAATACAGTAATTATTATCCAGACTTGACCCCAGGCCCAGGCCCAGGCCCATTCTATCTTGATCAAATCACTGATTCTAGTTTTCTTTCTTATGTGTCTATGTTTTTTTTATGTTATCTTCTATTGTCTTGTATTTTATTGTGTGTATTTTTGTGTTTGTTTTTGTGCTGTTTTTCTTTCTGTGGTGTGTCCCAATCAGCCTTTGTCTTATGGGCTATATTACTGTATATGTTGTAAGACGAAGTAACGATGACCACATGAATTTCCCCTGATGAGATAATAAAGTTTACCTGGAACCTTGAACCTAAATAAGCTAACCTGTACAGTTGAGGTACTATTTTTTTGTGAAAGTAGATTTACAATGTTGCATAGTGTTGTTATAGTTTCTATTTGAAAGAGCATTGATATGGAACTTTTTCACCACATAAACATCACAGGTGTCCTATAATCTGAAGAAAAAAAAACAAAACAGACACCCTTTCAGCCAATCAAAAGACAATATTTTATTTATCTGAGTGATAAGTATTCACCTCCTGTGTTATAATACTCAGGTACTGATGTGCTGCTTCTGATCTCAGTGATAACCTGAGCTATAACAGACAGAGCCTCGGCATGATCTCAAAACCTGGGGGACTAGCATGGCCACACAAAGCCATTCAAGTGGCCAGATGTTAGGTTTAGGCCTTGTGCTTACCACCTCAACATACAGCAAACCCACAGGCCAGTGCACAGTGTAGTGGAAACATTTGTGGTAACAAGTGGAACCTAAAAACTACGTGCCTGTTGTGACTAAAAACAAAACATATAATTCATATGTGGTTACTGCTCAGCTATTGTCCAACCTGTAAACATGCACACTTTATGTGTTTATTAGTACAACCGGTGAAGCACTGAGTGCAAAATTGTACCGCAAACCAACAAATGTTACCATGCAGTTGTCGCCTGAACTTTAACCATTGTTTGTGCAAGGGTTAGCTTAGCAGCCCATTTTACGTCGCCATATACTGGAAAAGAGTCCAACAATGCCGTTGTTGTCCCCTGTGTGTAAATGCAATTAGTATGCCTGTCAATTTCCTCACTTCTTATAACAGTATTGGGAAATCATCTAATAACTGTAAGATTGAATAACCTTTTTTTGCTGCATATAAGTTTCATCTATTGTTGCATTAATTGGCCTCTATAAGATACTTAGGCCAACAGAATATTTTGCAACAGATTTTTGGGTTCTATAGCATACTTACAGTACAGACTCACTTTCTTTTTTCAGTTTTGTCTGGAGCTGAAGAATTCAAGAATATCTATCTATCTATCTATCTATCTATCTATCTATCTGTTTATCTGTCTACATGTATCTGTGATGATTCTATTATGATAAACAAGAAATGACTCATGACAAGCAACAAATTACTTTCATGGCTGAGATAAACATTTGCAAGCAAATTGAGTGTCGCAGACTTGCACTGCCTGGGTTGTTGTGGTTTTCCTGTCCTTATTTGCAGTAACAGTGAAGGGTGTGAAGTGTCTCGGAGGCCAGCGAGACATTAGTGTGATCACTTTCATGCAAAGCTAGATGTTTCCATCACAGGTGGTCTAGGGGTTGCAAGATAGACATCATGATCACAATTACAGGATATGAATCTACTTTGCATAGGCTACACTTATGAACACATCCTAACACATAACAATACATACATACACACACACACACACACACACACACACACACACACAACCTCTCTCTCTCTCTCTCACCCATACACAATCCTGATCTTCAGCACTACATTCCCTCTGTGTCACATCCTTTATTTATTTATTTTACTGTAATCTCACCTCTTAACTCACTGCACCTCACATACTCACACCTCACATACAGTTACACGTCACATACTCACACTTTTTACATCTCGCATAACCCAATTTCTCTACACACAAATAATATCACTTTTAGAGTGATTTTATGAATGATAAAAGGTTTACATAAAAGTTTAGAGAAATTGGTGTCCATGGATTTTTACTAGCCTGGCTATCGTGCAAAATAAATAATCACAAGTGATATTAGTCTGGAGACCCACCAATTGCTTTTCTAGTAGCGGAAGTGTTGTTTAGATTGTATTGAGCGCTGCTAGCTCAGAGCCAATACCAGAGCCACTTTGTGACGTAAGATGCAATCAAGCGCCGCGCTAGTCCCTTTTTGTTCTGCGATTGGGTCATGCTGCTTTGCAGAGTGAAATAAAAAGGAGCGCGAAAAGGAGCATGGTTTTTCCCAGGCTAGATTTGTACTTATCATTTAAAAAAAGGAAGAAGAAATTTCCTCATCATTGGACAGTGTGGACACAAATATCATTATGGTTGCAGTGTACAAAGTCTGCTAATGTTATTGTCATGTACGTGTTCAGGCAAGTTAAAAGACATCGCTCTAAACTGTGTGCTGATTGGCTAAACCGTGAGAGAACCGAGGTAGGCGCTCTATTCCAGACCCGTACGGAGGTAAAATTAATTTTAACGTAAGTACGCAGGATGGCGCTGCCAGGCTACATACAGCTGTAATAAAAAAAAATAATGTCACATTATCTCTTTATTCAGTTCTCATTATAGCTAATATTAGCCTGGCATGCCCTCCCAGTGACGTAACACCTTCGGCGTTGCTGTCGCTGGTCTGGCCACCTGCTGATCTGAACGGATTTCTGAGTTCCACAAAATATTGAACTCCACCCCCTTGGTCAGGAACAAATCAACTTTGAGCAGCTCAAACGTCTCTGTCCTGTTAGGAAACAGTTCCCTTTGTGTCACATACAGTACGTCAGAGGAAAGAGTGACGCGATTGCCTTTGCTTCGAAACAGCATTTTCTAACATTGACCGAGGCATTAGAGGGAGGTGGGTCAACCATGTGCTTTGAGAAATTACAGCGCTACAGGCTCTTGGTCAGACCAAAGTCTAGCAGAGCTTTGAAAGTCGATGGCAATCTGGCTAAGCTAATAATATAGTCCATTTACGCAGTGTCGTGCAGATTTCTCTTTATACAATCTAAAAGGTAAGTGAACTGTGTGGGTTTTGCAGCAAAGCTCTTCGAACAATGAGGCCTTTCAGTTTATCATGAACATGAAGGAAATAGAGCTACGTATCTAAGCATGAGGTTTAAGAGCTAGGCTACGATCTATGCAGGAGGGTTGGATGAACAGTGACCTGCACCACAGATTGTGGGTTTCCTGTTTCTTTATCTTTCTAGCATCTCACTTTATTAAAAAAATTAACTGAAAGATGACCAAAACCATGTTTGTGTTTCTCTCCGACCACATAAGTTTCCATCTGTCTGACCCACCCAGTGCATTACTGGTGAGAAAACTCAGACAAACACGAGGCCAAAACGTCTATGGCTATGGCTAGGTGTAAGACAGTGCTGTTAAAAGGGAACTATGCAACATTTTTTTGCTCAATTTACCTTTTATTTAGCATCTTAAGAGCCATTGCGATGATTCTACTGCAATGAGCTCTATCGGTAAAAATGCAAACTCAAGCCGAGGATAGAAGGTGCATAATGGCCGGTCTTTGGGTCTTTTCCCCAAACGCATACAGATATATATATATATATATATGAAGGCCATTCACAGACTGGCACTTCGGTTTCTTGTTTAACAGGTGCAGGAACCTGCTCCAACACTGGGTTGCAGGGGCGCTGCTAGCAATTTCGGGCCCAATGACAAAAAAAAAAAAAAAATTGGGACCCTCAAATATTGATTTTTATATTAACATTTTCTCTGGGCCCCCTGTCAGTGCCCAGGCCCTTAGAATCATCCTAACCTTTCCCCCTGCTGGGCTGGTCGGCCTGATAACATCTATAGACAAAAACTTTGGTGGGTATGGCTACAAAAATGAACTAGTGGCTTTCTTCATGAATCTTCCCTTGTTCTTCCCTCACTGAAACATGTCATATACATGTATTATGCACATTGGCATAATCAAAGCACTCTCAAAGCACTTTTAATCACTTAGATGAAATGCGTTAAAAGAAGGGCAGTTACAAGATAACTGCCAATGCTTCATGCACTGCTTTTTATGCAAGAACTAATCAATGTCTGGGTGTTTTACTGGTTAGACTGCTGCTGGAGGGGAAAAAGTGCCTTTTGGTAATGTAGGTTCTGGATTTGTCTTTGGAATTCTTCAGATTCAAAATCCAAGAAAGAGTTTGGCCCATGTAACATTTAACAACAGTGGTTTGGAATCACCTATTTTGTTTTGTTCATAAAAAGTGTATGTCTAATCTTCATATGGCTAACAAAGTAACCAAGAGGTTCAGGAGTGGTGTCAAACTCATTTTTGTCTTGGGCCACCTAAGCATCAAGCTTCTTTCAGATGTCGCCATAACTCATCAAACTGTCAGGTGAAAATAATGCACATTTCTTTGTTTATGAACATCTCAGCACAGTCATAATCCACCTGTACATGTACATTCTGTACATAGCTATTGGCAGCACTTAGCAAGGTGAAACAGCAGGGCTATATGTTGATTAACTCCAGATAAATCCTTTAAATAAATACTTTGTATGAATGAATAGTTTCTATCAATTTCAATCACAGTGTGCCCTGTGTATCTAAAGTTAATCAACTTCAACAAATATGCAATAAAACAAAAATAATTAACTTTGAAGCCAGAGGGGGAAAGTAGTTTCAGCTATCAATTTTCATTCTCTGTGTT
Source organism: Sardinella longiceps (assembly GCA_027497455.2). NCBI lineage: Eukaryota > Metazoa > Chordata > Actinopteri > Clupeiformes > Clupeidae > Sardinella > Sardinella longiceps. Next base: position 2,493 of record JAODXP020001578.1, on the reverse strand, counting down.
TAATCTTACTGTCACTCTGTTCAAGTCTACGCACCCTTTCCTCTTAATGGCTGCTGTCATATACAAAATGTGACTGCTAGAGTAAGTTGCAGTCTAGTGTATAAGCCTGCTATGGTCTGAGGTGAAGAGGGCCCTCACAGTGATGTTTATCAGAACCATGGACAGTTCCTGTTCTGATGTTGACTGATGATATGGTCTCTAATGTGACCTATACACACACACACACACACACACACACACACACACACACACACACACACACACACACACACACACACACACACACACACACACACACACACAGGCCTCAGTTCAAAATCTACCGTTTGGCATGACAAGGCCTCTCTGACCCACCAATGCCAACATAATAAATGATGTTGCCAGCATGATTGCTTTTTTATTTTTTACAAATCGCTGTCAACATCACCATATTTGGATAATTTCAAGTTAGACCCCTCCCACTGCACTTTCAGACCATCCTGAGTGTCTTCTTCAAATATTCCACTGTCATCACTGTCACAGAAGAACGGTGAGACGTTTTTTCTGGTGAAGTTTACAGTAGCCCTACTAAAATTGCCATGACCTCCTTGAGGGTGACACTCATCACACTCCTTGGTAAGTGTAATTTTACATTTTATACGCAAAATGTATACAGATCATACAACAAATAGACAATTTGCCAGATTGGTTTTCAACTTGTACAGGTTTTGTTTGAAAGGTTCCACAAGAATTTAATTCAATATGTATAATAATTTATGATACAATGTCATCCAAACCTATGAATTTAAAAATAAAATTTCATTTAATAGGTGTGGATCCAGGCAGCCACTTTGCAGGTCTACAGGAACTGAAGTGGCTCTAACAGTCAAGCCAGGGAGTGATATCACTCTCTATGGAGACTGCACTTGGACTTCTGGTTCAAAGATGTATTGGTACAGAAACTGTATGCATTGCAGGAAGCCCTCATTTGCTGTATTAACTAATGATCTCATGCTGGATGATTCAAACCCTCACTATCAACCCAAATGGAACTCCAGCAGCCATTCCCATGATCTACTGATCAAGAACTTCACTGAGTCTGAGCTGGGAGTCTACTACTGCTGCGTGGTTGAAGCAAAACTGCAGGATAACATTCTTATCAAGCGGACAGAATTTCATAGTTTCGGAAACCTCACCTACAAGGTGTCATTTAACAGTAAGTTATGAAGTCGTTATTACATTGTAAAATAATTAGGAATAGTACAGCAAGGTTGCTAACAACATTCTAAAAGCAAGGTGGCATCAAAGCAACCACATTTTAGAATGATGTGAGTTATGATATGCATTTTTGTTATTTTTCATATTTTCTTTATTATTTGTTTGTTCAAGAAAGAAATGAATACTGTGTGCAATATGTTTGTAGTGTTTATTGTAGTGAAGTGCTCACAATGTGCCTCACAATCGTTTGGCTATTTAGCTATCAGCTGAATAACAGATATCAAGTTTGTCCAGTACACTTGTGCAAAGGTGGCGTCTATCAATAAGCAGTACTCTTGACCAGAGGGATAGATTGCTTTTAATTTAGGTAAAATTCTACACAGTGATACAGTGAACAGTACAAGTCAGACATGTGATGCGTATTGGTGAGTGTTTGTTGTTCAAATTAAAATGGTGTGTGTTGCTGGGCTGCTGATACTGGCACACCTCTGACATGTTGGATCTGTACTAGAGCCACTGACAGTCAACCCAGTATGCATACACTATAAGGGCCACATTAGATTGTAAAATATGAAAGACAGACCTGGTTGCCCAGCCATTAGATGAGAGGTGATTATTATGATTAAACATGCATAGATACATGAACATTATAATGTTGTATTCGCCAATTCTTTGCACAGATGTAGCTCCCTCCCCTCCCTCCCTCCTGCCTCCTCCTCCTGGTGGTGAGTCAGCACTGGATGCTGCTGGTCATCTTGTGTCCTGTGTGTGCTCTACTCTCTGCCTCCATCTCATTCACCTGTGTCTACTGCCTCTGCCACAAGACTGGTAGGTCTATGCCTTAAACAACATATAGCTCAATCCCTCCAGGGCCCTAGAAAACGTATTTAATTCATACATTTAAACACCATATTTGAATGCAAAGATGAATGAAATGCTACACCATGTTGTGTATTAATCTACATCTACAGGACCAGTGGATACTGGGGAGCACTCAAAGAGGAGCGGAAACCAGAGGGTCATGCAGGTATTTCACTGACAGCTTTATATCCAAATGGTATTCGCAACCTAATCTCAAAGAAATCTGTGAAATGAACACAATTCTTAAAACCAGCAATCTGTGGTGGGAGCACATTATTGTAGACTTTTTGTGTATAGGAAAATAGAAATCACGCCCACTGAGAGTCAATGAGAGTATCTTTCTTGTGTGGACACGACTCACTCACTAAAATAAAAGACATTTTCTTTAAACACAATCAGTGGCAGGTTACACTGTTGACAAAAATCATAAATAGT
>JAODXP020001575.1:15000-25275 GCA_027497455.2 Sardinella longiceps | reverse complement strand
AGTTACGTATTGCTAAGGTTAAGAGCCTCTCATTGTCCGTTCTCTACAGCACCTCCTATCCCGTGCCTGCCGTAAGCGTCCCACAAGCCCAGTGCCATCGCTACGGCAACCACTGCTAATAGCGACAACCTCCTCAACCTCCCTGGGTACCGCCGCAGCAGTGTGTATAATCCTGCTCCAGCACGAGGTGTGTATATACACACACACACACACACACACACACACACACACACACACACCCTTGACCTCCCTGGGTACCACCGCAGCAGTGTGTATAATCCTGCTCCAGCACGAGGTGTGTATATACACACACACACACACACACACACACACACACACACACACACACACCTCGACCTCCCTGGGTACCACCGCAGCAGTGTGTATAATCCTGCTCCAGCACGAGGTGTGTATATACATACACACACACACACACACACACACACACACACCTCGACCTCCCTGGGTACCACCGCAGCAGTGTGTGTAATCCTGCTCCCGCACGAGGTGTGTGCACACACACACACACACACACACACACACACACACACACACACACACACACACACACACACAAACCACACACAATATAGAGAGATTGTGTGTATGCAGTGTATTGTATTTGTGTGTATGTGGACACTTTTGCAATCAGGAGAGCAAACATTTGTGTGTGTGTGTGTGTGTGTGTGTAGCCTCCAGTGCGTTCTGTGTGGGGATTGAGAACGAGCCGGATCAGGCTGGGGAGGACTGGCTCCGCATCGCAGAACTACAGAGAAGAAATAAGAACTGCCCTCAACACCTCAAGAGTAGCTACACACTCGAGACCATGGTGAGTGTGTGTGTGTGTGTGTGTGTGTCTGCCCTCAACACCTCAAGAGTAGCTACACACTCGAGACCATGGTGAGTGTGTGTGTGTGTGTGTGTGTGTGTGTCTGCGCTCAACACCTCAAGAGCAGCTACACACTCGAGACCATGGTGAGTGTGTGTGTGTGTGTGTGTGTGTCTGTCTGCCCTCAACACCTCAAGAGTAGCTACACACTCGAGACCATAGTGAGTGTGTGTGTGTGTGTGTGTGTGTGTGTGTGTGTGTGTGTGTCTGTCTGCCCTCAACACCTCAAGAGCAGCTACACACTCGAGACCATGGTGAGTGTGTGTGTGTGTGTGTGTGTGTGTGTGTGTGTGTGTGTGTGTGTGTGTGTGTGTGTGTGTGTCTGTCTGCCCTCAACACCTCAAGAGCAGCTACACACTCGAGACCATGGTGAGTGTGTGTGTGTGTGTGTGTGTGTGTGTGTGTGTGTGTGTGTGTCTGTCTGCCCTCAACACCTCAAGAGCAGCTACACACTCGAGACCATGGTGAGTGTGTGTGTGTGTGTCTGCCCTCAACACCTCAAGAGCAGCTACACACTCGAGACCATGGTGAGTGTGTGTGTGTGTGTGTGTGTCTGCCCTCAACACCTCAAGAGCAGCTACACACTCGAGACCATGGTGTGTGTGTGTTTGTTTGTGTGTGTGTGTGTGTGCCCCCAACACCTCAAGAGTAGCTACACACTCGAGACCATGGTGTGTGTGTGTAGGGCTGGCCAATTATGTGATTTCGATTAGGGATCGTGATCAAATTCAGTTCGATCACGGTGATCAGCTGAGGGCATATTTTCTCCATCACGTGCGTTACATGCAGTTGGAAAGGTGTGCGCCTACTGCTGCTAACAATCCGACTTCTCCAAGTACCCCCAACCCTCACTGTAGCCCACGGTACAGCCTGTGTGTGTGTGTGTGTGTGTGTGTGTGTGTGTGTGTGTGTGTGTGTGTGTGTGTGTGTAAGGCCTGTGTGTGTGTGTGTAAGGCCTGTGTGTGTGTGTGTAAGGCCTGTGTGTGTGTGTGTGTGTGTGTGTGTGTGTAAGGCCTGTGCGTGTGTGTGTGTGTAAGGCCTGTGTGTGTGTGTGTGTGTGTGTGTGTGTGTGTGTGTGTGTTGTGTGTGTGTGTAAGGCCTGTCTGTGGTTCTCCACTTCCCTGCACTGCTTTACCAGAGCGAACTTAGCCGTCGTTTCGGGTATTTATGAAGACACACGCAGTTCTATCGTCTTCAGGAAATTCTGGGAGCATTCCATAGTTAGATGTTGGCACACGGACAGCCACGAATGAAAGTCTTGCGCGATCGTTAAAAAAATCATTAAATTGCGAGTGAGCAAGTAGAGTGTTTTTGACGGTATAACAGGCGAGGAAGGGAGAAATAGAGGGGCACATTTAGCGGTTGCAAGGTTTATCTACGGTTCCCATTCACCCTTATGCGAAACATAAATGTTTGTCATCTTCAACTTCAGGAGTGTTGGACATCCGTCCTCTATAGTAGTTATGCAGACGCAAAGACTATCTTTGTCTAACATGAAATCAATTCGTCATTAAAATGAGAGCCTCCTGCAGAGCACATGGAAACAGTAAATGCATTTCACCCTGAATTTAAGTATGCTCATCATGCATTGTAGGCATGCATGATAAAATTTAATTTCATTTAATTAATTAATTAATTAATTAATTAATTTATTTTAACTTTTTTTTTTTTTTGGGGGGGGGGGGGGGGTAGTACATCATATCATTCATGATCGTGATTAAAAATCGAGATCGTTCAATATGGGAAAATAAATTGTGATAACTTTTTTTGCCATATCGCCCAGCCCTGTGTGTGTGTGTGTGTGTGTGTGTGTGTGTGTGTGTGTGTGTGTGTGTCTGCCCTCAACACCTCAAGAGTAGCTACACACTCGAGACCATAGTGAGTGTGTGTGTGTGCGCGCATTTCCAAGGTTTCTGTTTCTGTTGAGCATGGTGTGTGTGATGTGCGTCTACGCGACCCCTCTGAGACTCTAACCGTGTGTGTGTGTGTGTGTGTGTGTAGCAGGCCCAGGGCGCTGCAGGCTGGTGTGAGATGCTGTCTGAGGATGAGGTGCGTCTGGGCGATCCGTCTGAGACGTTGCGGAGAGCGTCCACCCTCCCCGGTCAGCTCCAGGAATCGCTGGCCTCCCATAGGCTCTCCCTGCTGCCCGCCAAACGCCCAGCACCCAATCAGGGCCCAGCCACGCCTGAGGTACCACCCACCACTACACTCTAGCATGGACTTGTGTGTGCTTTCCATGTGTTTGTGTTTGCTAGACTTCTATGGACTGTGTGTGTGTGTGTGTGTGTGTGTGTGTGTGTGTGTGTGTGTGTGTAATGTATGTCTTTTCTAATTGTGTGTATGTGTGTGTGTGTGTGTGTGTCAGGCAAAGAGGCAGGCCACGTGTTTCCCCCGGCCTTTGACTCCTAAGAACAGAAACACCACACGCCCAGCCAATCAAAGCAGCCCAATCAAGTCACCGGTGAGATCACACACACAGACTCTCACTCACTCACTCACTCACACAGACACACGCACACACTCTCTCCTCATCTCTCTCTCCCCATATTTCTCTCTGCTCTCCCTCTCTCTCTCTCTCCCCATCTCTCTCTCTCTCTCTCTCTCTCTCTCTCTCTCTCTCTCTCTCTCTCTCTCTCTCTCTCTCTCTCTCTCTCCTCTCTCTCCCCATCTCTCTCTCTCTCTCTCTCTCTCTCTCTCTCTCTCTCTCTCTCTCTCCCTCCCTCTCTCCCCATCTCGCTCTCTCTCTCTCCCCATCTCTCTCTCAAATTCAAATTCAAATATGCTTTATTGGCATGACTGTTAAAATTTACAATATTGCCAAAGCATTAAATAAATAATAATAATACAAAAAGTAGAATAAACAATGTATCAATAATAGTAAAATAAAAATAGATTAAGATGGTATTTTTTTTTTTTTTTTTTAAAGGAGATGGGAGGTGGGGGGTAGGGTTAGGGTTAGGGGTCAAGAAAAAAAAAATGAGTAAAGTAAAGCAAAATGATTTTTTTGTTTGTTTGTTTGTTTTTTTTCCTGAATGAATAAGATGATGTAGAAGGGTGGTTTCACTGGATTGAGGTTACATCCTGCCGTCTTTTATGGCATGCAAGTACATACTTTGCAGCTGGTAATGCTGTTTCTTTAACCTCTCCTAAAATGTATTTAAGTTTTTCCTCATTTGTCTGCATTGCCATCTCTGGGCAAATTCGGTTGAGTTTTTCATTGTATTCAATCCTGAGGTCTGTATTCAGACAACACTCAGTTAGGAAATGCAGTTCCGTTTCAACTGCACCTTGACTGCAATGAGGGCACAGCCTGTCTTCTCTCGGCAGCCAAGTTTTTTTCCACCTTCCACATTCAATGGCCAGGTTGTGGTTGCTGAGCCTGTACATTGTCAATGCTTTGGAGAGATTTTGGTCTTTTAGTAATGATAGGTATGGGGCTAATTTGTAATCATGGTTTAGGGCCAAATAGCATTGAAGTTTGTGTTGAGATTTGGTGACTTGGTTCCAATATGAAATATATTTTTCTTTCTCTATGTTTATAATTTTGTTTGGGTGTATTTTCGCTGCCAATTGAATTGATTCTTGGTGGTTTTTTGTTGTAGTCAGATTATTTGGGGTTAGATTACTCACATCTAGAATCAGTTGGCTGAGGGGACTCTTTTCTATGTTTGTCTCTTGACTTTTTAGAGCCTTATAATGCAATGAACTGGGATCACTCTTCTGGATGTGCATCCAAAATTTTATAGCTCTTTTCTTTATATTAATTATAAGTGGGTATTGTCCCAGTTCAGCCCTGCATCCATTATGGGGGGTGTTTCTGTGTACCTTGAGGATGCTTTTGCAAAATTCGGTATGCAGAGTCTCTATTGGGTGGGTGTCCCATTTAGAAAAATCACAGTTTGTGAGCGGACCCCATATTTCGCTACTGTATAGAGCAATTGGCTCAATTATATATTTAAAAATTTTGAGCCAAATTCTAGTTGGGGTTTGTATTTGAATAGTTTTTCTAATCGTATAAAATGTACGCCTTGCCTTTTCTTTCAGTTCCTTCATAGCCAGGTCAAATGAACCAGTAGAACTAATTGTGATCCCTAGATAAGTATAATGATTTGTTCTTTCGATTTTATTGTTGCCAATTGAAAATGTGTAATGTTTGTGCTGATGTTTGGTCTTTTTTTGAAAAATCATAAATTTAGTCTTTTTTGGGTTGACTTTGAGTGCCCATGATTTACAGAATTCATCTAGAATGTGTAGACTCTCCTGAAGGCTTTTATCAGATGGACTTAGAAGAACCATATCATCGGCAAATAAAAGGCATTTGACCTCAGTGTCCATTAAAGTGAGGCCAGGGGATGAAGAGTTCTGTAACTTTTCAGCCAATTCATTAATATAAATATTGAATAGTATGGGGCTCATTACACAACCTTGACGAACGCCACGAGATTGTTTGAAAAATTCTGTTCTCATATTTCCAATCTTGATTGCACATTCACTTGTTGAATACATCGACTTAATGATTTCATATATTTGGCCTCCTACCCCACATTCTAGTAATTTATAGAGCAATCCCTTGTGCCACACAGAATCAAACGCTTTTTGAAAATCAATGAAGCAGGCAAATATTTTGCCTTTTTCTTGGTTGACGTATTTATCGATCAAACTCTCTCCCTCTCTCCCCATCTCTCTCTCTCTCATACCTGCAAACTTGTCACCTTTCGGCGAAATTCGCCGTTTTTAACCCAAAAAAGGTCATTTACGTGAATTGTGTAAATCCGAAGAGTTTTTTTTTAAGGGGGGGGGGGGGGCAACCAACCAACCAACCAACCAAGAAAGCAAGCAAGCAAGCAAGCAAGCAACCAAGCAGTCAATCAACCAACTATGGACTGTTATTATCGCTGTAGAATGAGCGAGGAGCACAGACTCCATCATAATCAATATGACAGGGAGCGTGTCTTTTTTTCCACCGCATTGGTCCAGTCTGGAGGCAGATAGGCGCACCGGTAACAACGCGCCAGCAGCCATGGAATCATCTACTTTTCATTCTCAGTGCTGCCATCAAAACATAGCAAAATGACACAATTTAGCGCTATTTTAAGAGATAAACAAAGACGGAAACACATCGTTTTGATGCTATTATGATAGACGGTGGCTTTGTGAACGTCGCTGTACAGTTAAATTGCCGTTTTAATCAGCCAAATATGAGCTAGGTCATCGGTATTGTTAGGCTACTTTTAAATCGGCAACGACTGGTAATGAAAGAAAAGCGCAGTTTAAAGCAAACGGCAGGCCTATTAACTTCAATCTGAATGGTCGAAAATTTCATATACACAACAAACTTGTTAGTAAAGCGAGCAATTTCTATGGGCTTGCTGCGCAGGTTTTCGAAATTGTTTTCTCCTAATTGCTTTAACCTCTGCAGCTGCGCAGCTGTTTCTTGTGGACTCCGTTACAGAGGGTTAGAAAACTTTTTTCTAAAACCTGCGGGCCAGCCTCACACAATTTTCACTCTTCAAATGGTTCACGTGTACCTTCCCTGGCTGGCTTGGTCGCTTAGCCTGAATGGAATTATTTTTTTAGCCTAGAAACCTAGACGTAGGCTACTCTGTACATGTACATGTGATTGTCAGGCTATTATTTTAGACGGAGGAGGAGCTCAATATGGAAGCCCATTTCCGCCACTTAAAAAAAAAAATCTGAATCAAATAGGCTAGTATGAGGCCTTTAATTGTTGTATAGAGAAAATGCTATTGTACAAATTAATGTTAGGCCTATTGCTATTTCATTGATATGGAAAAACATTGAAAATATATTTATAAATATATTATATAAATAGATTTATATATATTTTTTTTATATAAAAATATTTATATTTATATTAAATTTATAGCCAACACTACTCCATGAAATGTACCGCAATTAATTAACATGTTAGAAGGAGGAGGAGGAGCTCAATATGGAAGCCCATTTCCGCCACTTTTTAAAAAAAAATCTGAATCAAATAGGCTACTATGAGGCCTTTAATTGTTGTGTAGAGAAAATGCTATTGTAGAACATAATGTATGGCCTATTGCTATTTCATTGATATGGAAAAACATTGAAAATATATTTATAAATATATTATAAATCTATAGCCAACACTACTCCATGAAATGTACCGCTATTAATTTACATGTTAACACACACGCGTGCAACGGTAGTTTGTCACCTTTTTCAACCCTTATGAGTTTGCAGGTATGCTCTCTCTCTCTCTCTCTCTCTCTCTCCCCATCTCTCTCTCTCTCTCCCCCATCTCTCTCTCTCCCTCTCTCTCTCTCTCTCTCTCTCTCTCTCTCTCTCTCTCTCCTCTCTCTCCTCTCTCTCTCTCTCTCTCTCTCTCTCTCTCTCTCTCTCTCTCTCTCTCTCTCTCTCTCTCCCTCCCTCTCTCTCTCTCCTATTTCACTCTAAGATTTATTCTCTGGACAAAATGACAAAAAATACCTTAATCTGTAATCCCAGTTCAAGACAATCAACAACAAAAAATGTTTAGCTACCAGTTAATCTTGTGAATCTTGTTATTAAATTGTGATATTTGTATGACTGTGTGAAACTACCGACCGGGCAGTGGTCTCAGTTTTGCATATTTGGGATAGGGTAGTTTGTGTGTGTGTGTGTGTGGGCAGTCTATGATGTTCTGTATCAGTAACACACCCCAGAAGAGCAGTGTTGGAGTAGATAATTAACGTGTGTGTGTGTGTGTGTGTGTGTGTGTGTGTGTGTGTGTGTGTGTAGGCTGAGCGGAGGCAGTCTATGATGTTCTGTATTAGTAACACACCCCAGAAGGGTGGTGGCAGTCTGCTGCAACGCGGACTGAAAAAGATTCGGAACAGCGCCCGTAAAAGCCCCGCCTCCACCACACGCTCTGGACACGCCCCCCGCCGCTCACCACGCAACAGAAACGCCAACAAGAAGGTGAGTCTCTCACACACACACACACACACACACACACACACACACACACACGTGCAAAAAAAAAAAAAAAATGCTCTTTGGTCTTAACAGAAATTCTGTCTCTCTGTACTTGGCAAAGGCCAGAGTGGTACACAGTGCTCACTCTCCATCATACTCTACTAGCCAATCAGGAACAAGGTGGGGCGGGCTCAGAACTCTACCAGCCAATCAGAAACAAGGTGTAGGCAGGTTCGGAACTCTACTAGCCAGTCAGAAACAAGGTGGGGGCGGGCTCAGAACTCTACTAGCCAATCAGAAACAAGGTGGGGCGGGCTCAGAACCTTTTTTCACCATCAGCCTTGAGTTCTGACCCCCCTGAAGTAATTAAGTCACCTTGATTAAAAGCATCTACAGAAATGTAAATGTAAAAACCTGTGTGTGTTTGTTTGTTTGTTTGTTTGTTTGTTTGAGTGTATACACGTTTTAAGTTGTTGAATTTGTGTTTCTTTAGGAAGAACAGTGAGGTGGGAAAAAAAGATTTTAAGTTTGTTTCTCAAGTCCTGATCTCTCTTTCTCACTCACACACACACTCACTCACTCCTCACTCACTCACACACCCACTCTCTCTCGCTCTCTCTCTCTCACTCACACACACACAGGATATCTCGATCTAGAACGACTGTGGCACCTAATTAATTACTAAATGTAGTTAGTGCCTCCCTCAAATAAATAAGGAAATGCAATCAGCTCACACACGCACACACACATAAGAACATTGGCGAGACTGGATCGAGACGTTTAACACACACACACACACACACACACACACACACACACTCACTGAAACCCCTCAGGTGTGGCTGTCTTCTCGCACACCCCACATGTGGTTCACTTTACAAAAAACAAAATACAAATACCCCATGCGTGGTTCTCGGCACACAAACAAACACACACACACACGTCTACTGATCTTGCTGGTGTTGCTGGTTTGTCCATCTTGGGAAACTGATAACGCTGGTCAGGCAAGCTGGTCAGTGAGAGTGTGTGTGTGTGTGTGCTGATTTAAGATGCTCCACGGCTAACGTGGACATACAGCTTCAGCTGGTCAGCCAACTAGCAAAACACACACACACACACGCACAGAAACCTCACCTCCTTGCACTGGTGTCCAACATGGTCCTTCATTGTTAAGGAGTATTCACACACAAACACACACACACACACACTTCATTGTTAAGGGGTATTCTCCACACACACACACACACACACACACACACACACACACTTCATTGTTAAGGGGTATTCTCACACACACACACACACACACACACACACAGTTCATTGTTAAGGGGTATTCTCTCACACACACACACACACTTCATTGTTAAGGGGCATTCACATACATTGCTACTATGATGGCCAACGGAATGTGAATGTGTTTGAGCAGTGTGACCACTGTGTGTGTGTGTGTGTGTGAATCAGATTCAATGAGTCACCTCTCAGTAGGATATGTGAATGACACACACACACACACACACACACACACACACACACACACACACACACACACACACACATATATACAAAAACAAAAACACAGACTAAATGAGTGACCTCTCGGTAGGATATGTGAATGCCACACACACACACACACACACACAGACAGACTAAATGAGTGACCTCTCGGTGGGATATGTGAATGCCCCTTTGGATTTAGTCTGTAGTTCACTTGGGAGGTGGCACGCACGCACACACACACACACACACACACACACAGCCAGCCATGTCTAACGGTTTCCCTGTGTTCTCTCTCTCTCTGCAGATCATGCTTTAAGAAGACTGATCACTACAAGATTGTTTTATTCTCAGTGATTTTACATTACATTTAATTGCAATTATGTTCATTTAATAAAGAGAAGTGGTTGGTGTGTGTGTGTGTGTGTGTGTGTGTGTGTGTGTGAGAGAGAGAGAGAGAGAGAGAGAGAGAGAGAGAGAGAGAGACTGGAGTTGATTGAATCACTATTCAAGTTAAATTGTTGCAATGACACTTTTACCAAATATTTAGTATAGCCACCAAATCATAAGTATAGCAAACACCCAACAGTTCTATCTATCTATCTATCTATCTATCTATCTATCTGTCTATTTATGTCTGTCTATCTTTATCTATCTCTATCTTTCTCTGTCTGTCTGTCCGTGTATTTTTGTCAGGCCAGAAAGAGAAGGACTCACGGATGCAATTTCACGGTTTTACAACCTTTCAGTCCGCCTGTCTTCCGTCTGCCTGTCTGTATATAATTTATGTAACCAATAAAACTTGAATGGAAAACCATCTTGTGCCGTCTGTCACATGAGTGTTTGTGTGTGTGTGTCTGTGTGTGTTTGGCTTCTCTTGTGAACGGCTCTTGGAGTATCATGGAGATGGAGATGGCAAGGCAAGTTTATTTATACTGTATAGC
>JAODXP020001575.1:0-5000 GCA_027497455.2 Sardinella longiceps | reverse complement strand
ACTCTCTCTGGTGAGTGTGTGTGTGTGTGTGTGTGTGTGTGAGTGTGTGTGTGTGTGTGGAGGGGGGGGGGGGGGGGGGGGGGCTGTGCCCTGCCAGGACCTGACACAGTACGTGGAGGAGAAACTCTCTCTGGTGTGTGTGTGTGTGTGTGTGTGTGTGTGTGTGTGTGTGTGTGTGTGTGTGTGTGTGTGTGAGTGTGTGTGTTTGTGAGTGTGTGTGTGTGTGTGTGTGTGTGTGTGTCCTCTATCTATTCTATCTATGTGGGCTATCAGGTGTGCCCAGTGCTTAATTTGTAAATCAGTAGGTAACGGAACGCAAAGTACATTATAACGACAAGTCGATGACGACATGACTCAAGTGAATTGCCACTTCTACAGCTGTGGCACATAAAAGGCTCAATTTCAGACAACATCCCTTTTATAAATGCCATAAGATTGCATTACAAAAAAAACCCGACCCAGCGCTACATGAAGCACAAACATTCAAGAAAACAACCATATTTTGAGTGCTTTAACTTTTGGTACAGGTAATATGTTTTCATATGCGCGCGTGCGTATGTGTGTGTGTGTGTGTGTGTGTGTGCAGCGATGCTGCTGCCCCCATCGCCGGTTGCTTTATAACGTTTTGACTCATCTCCCTCATCCTTTTTCTTAAAAAAGCACATCAAACTCATCTGTCTCAGTTTGCCCCTCTCACTGACACACTGACCTCCTCGATTTGCCAGTATATTCTTAAGTTTCGTTTTTTTCCTCTTGAGGCGTGGTTTGTCAATAAATCCCCGGCGACGAGTAACATTGAATTTAATTAATAAATACATGAAGGTATGAAGACTTATTATGAAAACAAAATCCATCAATTTATTTTGTACAATTCATGAATTGATTTTATACATTTTAAAACGTTGTCATCATTTTTTTTTTTTTTTTTAAATAAAAAAATATTATTATTCATGAGAGGTGATGGATCAGCCAAAATAAGTCCCGGAACGCGGGGGGGTCAAAATGACGAGGTGGGGGATCCTGTTCCGGCATATTTCGGCACAAATTAAGCACTGGGTGTGCCTTATTTGAAAGAAAGTGGACAGAAAGGATAGAATGTGGGAGTGATCAGGTGTGAAATAAGCCCATTGATCAAGTGTATTGATTATATGTATTGATTATACTGTATGTATTGATTATATGTATTGATCATGTGTATAAATCATATATATTGATCATCTGTATTGATCATGTGTATTAATCATATATATTGATTATGTTTTATTAATCACATGTTTTATTGATAGATGTGGTTGCTGAGTATGTGTATTAATCATGCATATTGATCTCTGATAGATGCGGTTGCTGAGTATGTTCCATCACGCTCTGGACGGCATGGAGCCTCTGCTGCGGAGTCCGGACACGCCCTGTGTGCTGCTATTGGACGGTTGGGAAGAGAACCGCCCCGTTCTGAACATGTCGGCCCCGCCCATCACTGACATCAGCACGGAAGCTCCGTTCTCGCAGCTGCTGGCGTCTATGATTCGCGGAGACCTGCTGCCGCACATCCGCATCATCATCACCTGTCGCCGTAGCGACCTGCCGCTGGTGCCCATGTCGTATGTGGACCGCATGCTGGAGGTGCGAGGGTTCTCTCCGCAACACCGGAATGAGTATTTCCGTAAGCACTACGACCGCGACCTGACCGTGGGCCCTCGGGTGCTCGCCCAGGTGCAGCGATCGCCGACGCTCTACGCTATGTGTCACCTGCCGCTCTTCGCCTGGATCGTCGCCTACATCTTCGAGCGGAACGTCCGCCGCAAGCCCACCTTCGTGACGCGGCCGCCGCACGAGACGGTGTTCTACGTGGACATGGTGCTGGTGATGGTGAGCCGCTGGCAGGAGCGCTACCTGGGCAGCTCCACGGAACACTCACGCTGGCGGGACCAGGACAAGAGTGGCCTGATGAAACTCGGACGATTCGCTCTCCGTCTCGTCGAGGCCCGACGTACTCGTTTCTATGCTGACGAGCTGAAGGAGCACGACCTGGACCTCCATTGGTTCCTCCGCATGGGCATGTTCACCGAGGAGCTTCCTGATTGGTCGTACGGGCCGGGGGAGGCGGTTAGGGGCGTGGTCATAGCAACAGGGGGAGGAGTCACCCAGCCCACGTACGTCTTCACACACTTCCAGCTCCAGGAGTTCATGGCTGCGTTCTACATCTACCTAACGTTCCGTAACGAGGGGCGCAACGTGTTCGAGCAGCAGCTCAAGAGCTCGGTGGTGTCTAAGCTGGTCAAGGACCGCCCCATTCTCGACCTGCTCAAACCGGTTCTGGAGCGAGCGCTGGCCAGCCCTGACGGACATCTGGACCTCGTGCTGCGCTTCGTCTGCGGGCTGGCCATGGACTCGACCGAAGACCACCTGCGTGGAACCATGCTGCCGCACCGGAACCCTCCGCCACGCGGGATGGAGGACGCAGACAAACACATCCGCAAGAAGATGGAAGCCGCCATCGCTCCCGAGAGACGCAAGAACCTGGAACTCTGTCTCAACGAGATGGAGGAACTCAAGGAGGACATTGTACCGCCCAGACAAGGATTTTAAACACACACACACACACACACACACACACACCCACCCATCACACACACACACACACACACACACACACCCTACTTGGAGCTCTGTCTAAACTGAAGGAACTGAAGGAGGACATTGTGCCATCCTGAAAAAAGGATTTTAGACACACACACACACACACACATACACACACATACATACAGTAGACAAATGGAAATGAATTCACTGAGTTTCATTAAAGTGCTGATCAGACTAATAAAAAGTGCCTATGTGGTGATGATGATGATGATGATGATGGTGATAATGATGATGCCTTAATGACATTAAGCAGTTAGACATAGGTCTGCAACCTATCCCCCTCCACACACACACACACATTCAGGCACACACTACCCGAAACCCTCACTGTTGGCTGTTTGATACTGAAATAAAAAGGGTTTTTATTTTAATCACTTTTGACTGTGTGAACCTGTGAGTGAAGGTGTGTGTGTAAACTGTGAACTTGAGTCTGTGTGTGAACTGTGAACGTTTGTGTGTGTGTGTGTGTGTGTGTGTGTGAATGTGGTGTCTATGATGGTTTCCCTGGCCGGGCACAACAGGACAGGTCCATAGAAGTCCATAGAGGGGGCAAAAAGCATTCAAGACTCGTCTCAGTCTAGCCAGCTGGCACACAGACAGACATCAAAGAACCTTTCATTTCGGAAAAAGGACGAAAAATAGAAAATACAAAAAAGACGTAAAATGAGTGTAGGAACTACTTGTCCCATAAATCATTGCAAGCAATAATATCATTTTTAACATTTAACAAACCTAACAATCATATCATTTTTAACATTTAACAAACCTAATAGTAATATTTTTAATATTTAACAAACCCAACAATATCATTTTTAACATTTAACAAACCTAACAATAATATAATTTTTAACATTTAACAAACCTAACAATAATATTTTTAATATTTAACAAACCCAACAATATCATTTTTAACATTTAACAAACCTAACAATAATATTTTTAATATTTAACAAACTCAACAATAATATTATTTTTAACATTTAACAAACCTAACAATCGTTGGCCAAGAGCGGTACTGAATTAAGAAACTTTCTAGTTTGATGTGAGCAGATTCAACTTAAAATTCATGGTAAACTTGTTTTACCAGAGGGGAGTGGGAACAAATAAAATGTTTATTTTTTATTTATTTATTTATTTTAATGTTTTGGTAACATTCTATTTGAAGGATCACATATTAGCCCCTAATACATACCTAATGAATGGCTTTATTAGTGACTTGTAAGGCATGTGTTCAGCAACATCAATCATTTGTTAGGCATGAATTAAGATATTTCTTGTTCATGATGAATTAGGCCTTTATTCTTGAAATTAACTTAATAAGAACCTAGTGGGCCTTGACTTTGAGTTACTAATAAGTAGTAAGTGCCAGAGAACATGTATAACTTCCTAGTATACTGTCTGAATAACTGCCTAATAGTGGGGGAACAGCTGTAGAATAAGCAAGCATATGCAACACGGCAGTGAAATATAGCACTGAGGTGTAGCTGCATGCTTACATATTCCACAACTGTTCTCCCACTATAAAGGATTTATTGAGAGAGTATACTAGGAGTTCATGCATACAATCTTCTGGCAGTTACAACTCATTAGTAAGTAGAGATCAAGGCCTACTAAGTCCTTATTAAGGTTATATAAAGAATAAAGGCCTAATTCATAATGAATAAGATATTTGTGAATCCATGCTTAACAAATGACTGATGTTGCTTAATACATTAATACAGACATTAATTAGGCATGCATTAGTGCCTAACATGTGATCCTTAAAATAAAGTTACCAATGTTTTTAATAAAACTATTTTAATGAGCACAGACCATCGTTTTGTCCTTCCATAGTAGTTAGAGTCTGTATGGTGTGGTTAAGAGTCTGTATGGTGTGGTTTAGAGTCTGTATGGTGTGGTTTAGAGTCTGTATGGTGTGGTTAAGAGTCTGCATGGTGTGGTTAAGGAGGCGTCTGGTGTGGTTAAGAGTCTGTATGGTGTGGTTAAGAGTCTGTATGGTGTGGTTAAGAGTCTGCATGGTGTGGTTAAGGAGGCGTCTGGTGTGGTTAAGAGTCTGTATGGTGTGGTTAAGAGTCTGTATGGTGTGGTTAAGAGTCTGCATGGTGTGGTTAAGGAGGCGTCTGGTGTGGTTAAGAGTCTGTATGGTGTGGTTAAGAGTCTGTATGGTGTGGTTAAGAGTCTGTATGGTGTGGTTAGGCGTCTGGTGTGGTTAGGAGCGTCTGGTGTGGTTAAGGAGGCGTCTGGTATGGTTAAGAGTCTGTATGGTGTGGTTAAGAGTCTGTATGGTGTGGTTAAGAGTCTGTATGGTGTGGTTAAGGAGGCTTCTGGTGTGGTTAAGAGTCTGTATGGTGTGGTTAAGA
>JAODXP020001574.1:0-23858 GCA_027497455.2 Sardinella longiceps | reverse complement strand
CAACATTACAAAGCTCAAAATTTGTAACAATTACAAGTAAAGCAACCACAGTATACATGTTTAGTTTTTTACCAGTTAACATGTGGATTGTTCTTAAAAGTTCCTCTAGGCGGCCCAATCCTCAAAAATGATCTCAGAATATGATATGATTTTAGTAGACTCAATTAAAGTATTGCACTTTGCCCATCTCTGCTGGAGGGAAAGGAGGAAGTCTAAAGTTTAGACATACTGTATTGCCTGCAGATACATTGATTTTTATTTTTAAAGGATAGTTATTTCATGGATTCAGGATACAATGCATCCAGATAAAGTTCCCCAGGCCTTTAGAATTAATGCACCTTTACACATAAGTGTCAAGTTTTTTTTCTTTTTTTTTAGAATTTATTTTTTAAAAAAATAATATGCCTAATATGCTCCAAAACTGAGTACACATGCTACCATCAACACCAGCCCTAAGACTCCCACAGATGACCAATAGCTATAGAACCAAATTCACCATCCATGTGCGATTGTGCGTGGCAAGAGATATCCAATATCTTACTGGGTAAGTAAATTTGTCATAAACGTATTGTAACTAAGTAGCCTAAATGTGGTCATAAACATAATCTAGTCGTAGGCTATAGTATCAAGGGTAGTTATTGCATTTCCGTACAACTCTTGATGGCTGTGGTAGGCCTAGTTTACAATGAGATTGATCGGTCCGCACACTGGGATCTTCCACTGGGAAATGATGTGGTAGCTTACCCTACACCACATTATTTGTAATACGAGCCTGAAAGGACTTTGGCTAATCGTATCACCCACAGCCAAAAGTGAACGCGCACCTGCATATTAAACGAAAATGAAAGTAGCCTATATTTCCGGACTTAGATCATTTAATACTGCTCCGAGAAATTGATGGCATTCTTTTAAAATTGCTCTAGATTTGACCATCTCTGGTGATTGTACTTCAGTAAGTTCAAATTCACTCGCAATGTGGACAGGGAATCCGGGACAAATCTGAATCGATTAAATTGTTTGTGGTAGTGCTTTGCGATGTCTGATAGCCTACTCGAATACGATAAAATCATGGATATGCGTTCTATATATACAGTCTATGACATGGAGCCGTTGAATAATCTTTTAGAAGAAAAAGAGAAAGTTATACAAGAGATGGCTGATAGACTTTCCATAACTAAAGAGGAGCTCTTAGCAAAGGTGGGTGAATTTCTGGACCTTCGCATGGTTATTAAGGAGAGGAACCAAAAAGAGCTTAGGCCTACTACTGGTGAGTATAGGCTTAATAGTACCTCAATCTATAACTCTGTCAATTGCTCTGTGTTGTGTAATTATTGAGACGCTACGCTATAGTTAGTTTGTTTATTGTCCCCTGAGCCGGGGAAATTCTTTTTCACAGTTTCCTTTCTGCATTTTGTTGTTACATACAGTAAGCATGGGATACAAGGACAGCACACAAGACAAACATAGGACAAAAAGCACATTTGTATCAGGGCATACAAAACATACACAGAAGCCAAACACATAAAGTTATGGGGTGGTATGGGCACAGCAAAAAGGGGCATGTGACAGAGGTGGTTTAGTCTTGTTTAGGATGGAGATCGCTGAGGGGGTGCGGCTTCTACTATAGCGTGCTTTGTTGCATCTAATGCTGCTGAAACGTTTACCAGATGGCAAGAGTTGGAATAGATGATTGAGTGGGTGAGTGGTGTCTTGTGCTATTGTATGTGCTATTCGTGATATGGCTTTGGTGTTGAGTTCTTGCAGGTTTGGAGTTTGTAAACTGATTATTTTTGTGGTGATGCGGGTAACCTGAGTTTTTAACTGTGAGCATGTTGAAGAAACAGGTGGAACAGTATAGCAGAATGGGTTGTGTGCTTGTGTAGCAGTAGGTGAGGTGCAACATGAAGTCCTTAAAGTTATCTTATGGCTGACAGTCTCTGATTTCCCTTTTTCTGGATGTCTGTGGTGTGGTGGTCAAAGGTGAGTTTGGTGTCTATTGTTAGTCCAAGGTATTTGAAGTGATCCACTGTCTGTACTGATTCATTTGTGATTATGATGGGAAGATCAGGTTGTGTGTTTCCAAATACTATTTCTTTTGTTTTGCTTATGTTGAGGTGGAGATACTGTAGTTCTGTTTTCACCAGTTTGTAAAGTGAGAGACTGTGTTGAGATATGTCTGTATTGACTGAGTGTCTGTGATGAGTCCTACAATGGCTGTGTCATCGGCATATTTGAGGAAGATGGTGCTGGGTGAGGGGCTGGTGCAGTCGTTTGTGTACAGTGTGTATACTGTAGGAACGGGCTTAAGACGCAGCCCTGCGGGGCTCCAGTGTTGGTGGTGAGTGCTGGTGTGATTGTTGTTGAAATTATATTACCACATGAAAAATGTTAACTAACCATTCTCTGTCTACTAAAGTAGAGCCGGAGGATATACAGCCAGACGCCCGAAGAGCAGGCAGCTTTAAGCCACGTCCAAGTGGGTTAAGGCGCTTTCTTATTACAGTGACTGTGCCATGATATTTCAAATAGGCTACAACAACAACAATACTAATACATGTACTCAAATTATAAAATAATGATCCTGTTTGCTTAATACAAATATGCAGCTTGTAGCCTAATGGCTGTTGTGGTGAAGTATGGCTTGAGTCGTAATGAAATGAAATAATGCAAGTAAGCCTATTGACAAAATAACTTAATCTGAGTATTCTATATTTTTGTAGAGCCGGATTCAAAACCAAAGCTCAGAAGTATACGGAGTATGGGAATGCCACCCTCAAGTAAGTTGCTTATTGTTGAGTGACTGTCTATTGGATCATGCCCGGTTTATTTTACGACCGAATTCCAAAATAGTCGGGACACTTTACAAATTATGAATAAAAATAATCGGTAACACTTTACTTGACGGGTGAGTACATAACACATTCATAGCAGCTTTCATGAAATGCTCACAAAGCATTCATGACTGTTTCATAAGACATGACTCCACCTTCGTACCCAACCCTTCATAAATGTGGAAGATAGAATGTCGATAATCTATCAAAATAAAAGTCCAGTGGTCTCAAAGCAGCACTGCCATTTATATTTGTCACCCGATCAGGTCACACCTTAATATTTCATGAATATCTTATGAAGTCTACTTCAAATGTCACTTTACTATACAGGTTGCGAAGTATTCATAATCATTCATCTGAGTTTAACATTGAGAGGTAAACTAGAGCTGACCAGTATAAAATATCTCACCTTGGGGTAATTATTATATTTTTTTTTTTACCTTGCCCACATTCAAAACGGAAATGTCCAACTGTTCCGAGGTCATCTCAAAGTACTTAAAACCTACCTCTCAGTGTTAAACTCAGATAAGTAATTATGAATACTTCGCAACCTGTATAGTAAAGTGACATTTAAAGTAGACTTCCTAAGATATTCATTAAATATTCAGATGTGACATGATCAGGTGACAAACATAAATGGCAGTGCTGCTTTGAGACCACTGGACTTTTATTTTGATAGGTTATCGGCATTCTATCTTCCACATTTATGAAGGGTTGGGTATGAAGGTGGAGTCATGTCTTGAGTCATGAATGCTTTGTGAGCATTTTATGAAAGCTGCTATGAAGGTGTTATGTACTCACCAGTCAACTAAAGTGTTACCAAATAATCTACAAATTTCATGAACCTATATTTTATTCATAATAGAATATAGATAACATGGCAAATGTTGAAAGTAAGACATTTTGAAAGATTATGCCAAATATTGGCTCATTTTGGATTTCATGAGAGCTACCAGTTCCCCAAATACTGTGGCAGAAAGTAGTGGTACAAGATTATAAAGGATTTTCTCAGACAAAAATTGTAAAGAGTTTGAAGGTATCATCATCTACAGTGCCTATTATCATCCAAAGATTCAGAGAATCTGGAACAATCTTTGTGCAGAAGGGTCAAGGCCGGAAAACCATACTGGATGCCTGTGATCCTCGGGCCCTTAGACGGCACTGCATCAAATGCAGGAATGCTAATGTAATGGGAATCACAAATTGGGCTTAAGACTAATTCCAGAAAACACTGTCGGTGAACACAATCCACCGTGCCTTTCGCCATAGCCAGCTAAAACTCTATAGGTCAAAAAAGAAGCCATTCCTAAACATGATCCAGAAGCGCAGGGGATGACACACAATGGTAAACGTGGCCTTGTCCCAACTATTTTGGAATGTGTTGATGCCATGAAATTGAAAATCAACTTATTTTCCCCTTAAAATAAAGTATTTCTTCAGTTTCAACATTTCATATGTCATCGATGTTGTATTCTGAAGCAAATATTGAAATTTGAAACTTCCACATTACTGCATTCTGTTTTTATTCACAATTTGTAAAGTGTTCTAACTATTTTGGAATTCGGTTGTACATTAATATGCAACTTTTGAGAAAATGTTAAAATACTTCCGGACAGCAACTTTTTGGTAACACCATAGACCTCAGCAGTGAGATTGGGGAAAAACTCATGAAGAAGTCATGACAAAAGCTGACAAAAGTACTAAATCCAAAACGTCTGCTTCATGAACTTCTCAGACAAACACACACAAAAAAACAACAGTGTTTGTTCTTTCTTATTACAGTGGGGGGAGAGCTACGGCTGGTGCTGCTGGGGAAGAGAGCAGAGGACAAGCAGGCAGTAGCAGAGGCCCTACTGGGCAGAGAGAAGGTCAGATGGCCAGCGGTCAGCACATCCACTCAGACCCAGTGGAGTGAGAGCAGACAGGCTGAGGTTGCTAAGAAGAAGGTGACAGTGGTGGAAACTCCTGACTGGTTCAGCCCTGAAATTTCTAACAGGTTGAGACAGGATGTCCATCTGTGTATGGAGCTATCCAGCCCTGGCCCCCATGTTTTCCTCCTTGTCATTCCTGTGGACACGCTTAAGGGAGACGAGGGGAATATCCCAGACAAAATGGAGGACATTTTTGGTGATACTTGCTGGGAAAACACAATAATTCTCTTTACCAGCACAGAGGGAATGGGACAGACAAAAATTGAGAAGTTTATCCGAGGGAACCAGCAGCTGGTTGAAAGATGTGGGAACAAGTATCATCTCATCGATTTCAGTGTGTGTGAAGAAAATGACTCTCTACTGAAGACAATTGAAACAATGAGAGGGAACAATGGTGGGTTTTATGACAGCCAGATGTACCTTGAGGCTGAGACAAGGTTCATAGAGATGGAGGCCAAGCTGCATCAGGAGAAAGAGCAGAGGAAAGAGAGGAGAAAGAGGGCAGAAAAAGAGATGGAACTACGGCTTGATGAAACTCTGCAGGAATCCCTGAGAAAGGAGAAGGAACAGGTCCAAATGTATGAATATGAAATTCAAGTTCTGAATGACAAATTGTCTGCTCTAGAGAGAGAAATAAAAGAAGGGGATGAAAGGGAAATTAGATTGAGAGAAAGAGAACTAAAGAAGGAGGCTGTACAGAGGGAAGAAGTGGAGAAAAAAGTGACTTTGCTGAGACAGAGTAGTGTAGAAGAGAGAAAGGAGATGGAGGAAAAACACAAAGCAGAGGTGGAGGAGC
This sequence comes from Sardinella longiceps, assembly GCA_027497455.2. Taxonomy (NCBI): domain Eukaryota; kingdom Metazoa; phylum Chordata; class Actinopteri; order Clupeiformes; family Clupeidae; genus Sardinella; species Sardinella longiceps. Next base: position 18,300 of record JAODXP020001574.1, on the reverse strand, counting down.
TTAGGGAGAGATATAAAAAAGAGAACAGGGCTGAAAAAGAGAGACATATAATGAAGATGTTTCTTTCTGGACTTCCTGAACTTCACAAGAAGATTACTTCAACCATGCCATTAATGCAAACTTTTCTACCTCTAATTCAGCATGAATTATAAGGGGACTGATAAAAAATCTAGATGATGGATGTGTGGGATTACCAAAGACGAATGGAAAAACACTTGTATGGATGCAACAAATCTTCAACCGGCTCTATAAGAGTCTATGCAAAATCAGACAAATGTAATCAATAAAGGCTTTTTATTTTTGTAATCCAACTGGTAGTCTAATTCAGTATATTCTGTATTTTGTTTGTGGTCCTATCTTTCACATGTAGCCTAGTTGCATTCTACAGGAGGCCTATTGGTACTTTGGCAAGAACCAAAGGGTTGGGCTGTACCATCTGTACCACATAGCAAGATTTACTATATTTGAGTGGTACCGATGGGCCCAATTTTATCCTCATCAATTGTTTATTCTGGAGAAACCATTTTATAAATTGTGGGGTCTGGGTCAATGAATAAATTGATTCAACATAATTAATGCCTTACTTATGCTTTACAGGCTCTGTACTAGATAATACAGGTGTGGCAAATACAAGTGTGTACAAATATTCCTATAACAGCCTTTACAACAATAAAATAATAAAATATTTCTACCCTGAGCAAGTATATGTGTGTGTCGAGAAAATTGTTTATGTATGAATCATAAAAATGTCAGCCCTTCATGTTATAAAAGTAAGTCTGTTGAAAACAAGGCCAAAGCATTTCCACACAAACCGTATTCCACACAAGCCTATTCAAATTACACTTGTGAAGACAGTATTCAAATAATAATGCTAAATGTGTCCACTTGGTGATAAGAGTGGCATCAGTTGTAACAGGTAGGCTATCTATCAAAGATTCAGATCCTAATCAAAGATTTGATTTTTATGAGGTCAAAGTAACCATGTAATAAAATTGTTTGGCAATATAGTGGCAACAATCTAAAACTGGTCAGCGCTGGTCAGTTCTGTGCCATGACGTCGGTTCCTCACTCTTACTTGAGGTCTGGCCATGGAAACTGCTGTGTTGCGTGACCTGCAGAACTACATTCTTTGCTGTGGACTACACTAATCTCTTCTGCTGTGTGTTTGTTGTGATTAGTTAGTAAACACAAAATGTAAACCAAGTTAAATCATCTGCATTTGTTTCTCTTGGATTCATTTTCATACATGTTCAAACAAAAGTTTAGTACATGTTAGTGTTACGTGTTTGCAAGCGACGTTTGGCTACAACTCTAATATGTCTGTTCACTGTATTAAGTCTGAGCTGAACTCCAGCACCACCCAGTGTTTGTAGTGAGCACTTACACCAAAGATCATGGAATACTGACCTAGATAAGGCATCATAATACATTTCAATGGGAGCAAACTGGAATACTTCCTGTCTGCATAAATGCATTACATCACAATAAGAAAGATTCTTTAAGTCTGCATAAATCATTACATCACAATAAGAAAAGATTCTCTAAGTCTGCATAAAGGGAAAAAATAGAACCAGGAACTGAACCAGCATTGACACCTCTTGCTCCGCTTGATTGTCTCATGCTTACACCCTGTGACTGAAGAAATTCCATATTTTATGGACAATGGAGTCCATGGGAAGGTTTGACTGTGACAGTAAAGGTTCCTCGTGTCCTTCTTTTCTGTTTGTGATTACAGAGAATATTTATGTTTATCTGTCTAAAAAGACACAAGGAAATTTAACAGACTAACATCACAATTAGCCTGCATGACTTGATTTCAGAGGCAGAAATGCAGAATATGAGTTGATGGAAAAAAAATGCCTCTTGGCGCCTGCCTTATCTAAAGACCTGTTCAAAGAGAGCTGCTGTGCAATCACATGCCAATCTGTGTCTTCTTAATCACTCACAAAGCTTTGCTATGCAGCATTCTTTTTGCTGTTGTTTTTTAAAAGAGCACTTTGGAGCAATTATGTTGTATGAAACGTGCTATACAAATAAATGTGACTTGACTTGACTTGACTTGACTTGACTTGTAGTTTGACTTTGTTCATGGAATACATAATGGATACCAATGACTACAGGAGATAAGTACTAATAGTGTATGTCAGTTATAGCTTCTAATCAGAATTCTCATACCCATATAGCCAAGATGGCCAGATCCACCAAAAGTCCAGATGGAGAACGACCATATAGTAAGTTGATTGTTTTCTGTATACATACTGTATCACAACTTAGAAATCTTTGAATCGATATTATGAAACATGTTATGTCATTACTTGGTATGCATATTCTGTAGAATCTCTAATGGGGCCTTTAAAGCAAAACACTCTGTTTTCAGTGAAAGAAGAGAAGATGGAATAAAAAAACGCAGCTCAAGAATTCTCTTCTATACATCTCATCAACGAACCCAATGCCAAACACACCTGCTGGAGTCACATATCCCTCTGAGTCAAGATCTCACTGGCAAACCCCATCCGCTTCAGCACAGCATGCATGTTTTCTTTGTATTATTCTCCTTAAAATGAATGGTTTGCATGTTTTGAAAAAATGCAATTCTGTTTCAGTATTCTTTATTTCACTGATATTGGACCTTTTAACAAGTGTGTAGCCCGGTCTTAACCAGCTCTTTGGTGTGCGCTTTGTATGCGAGTCTGGGATGTCCCACACAGCCCCTGAGAGAGCCTCACAGTAGACAGAATCCATGTCTCATGTCTCATAAAACAAACAAAATGTTGGTCTACTGGAACTGGATAAATTTACTGTTTTGCTTAAATCTACTCAGAATATGTTGATTGTGCTAACTAAATGTAAATGTGAAATTTCTGTAGATGTCAGTTTATGATTTGTTTTTAAATGTGACATAATAGAGGACTCCAGTGCGCAGGAACATAAAACTTTCAGTGAGTTTCAATGAGTGAAGACTCATTGAAAGAGCTTCAAATGTATATTGGCTAGATTTGGCCCAATTTCTCTCATGTTAAAATTGACTTAAAAGAAATAAAAAAAATAACCTTTTGAAAATTGATGTTGATGCAGGAAAACATAGACCATTAAATGCATTTATTTTCTCGGTGATGGTTGTGTCGGAGTTAGAGGAGTCGCTTGGTAACCGAAGGGGTTCTGGTTCAAAACCAGGTCTTTGGTATTTTTTGCCCTCAACGGTGCCTTCCAGGCATCGCTGCCTTCAAGGCACTACTCCCCTCAGTTTAGGGTTAGGATGAGGGTTGAGGGGGTTAGGATTAGGAATAGGGTTAGTGCCTTTTAGGCTGTGCTGCCTGGAAGGTGCCGTTGGGGGCAAAAAACACCATTGAGCTTCAAAACCAGCTTCTCCTGACCCCATTAAGACACTGTTCCCTGTTGCTCTCGGTGTGCAGGTTGGCGCCTTGCATGGCAGCCTCTGACATGAGTGTGAGTGTGTGTGAGTGTGTGAGGGGTGAATGTGAGGCGCGTTGTAAACCGCTTTGGAGAAAGATGCAGATTATAAATGCAGTCCATTAACCATTTGGTGAATTAATAATGTATTTTAAATAAATAATTTTTTCCTTATAATACTTGCCCTTTTAAGTAGGCCTACAGTAAGCATACTCCTATGTTACATTTCTAAAGAGACATGCATTTATTTTTACTTTCGAAAGCCATTTATTTCATGGATCCAAATACTATGCATCCTGATAAAGTTCCCTGGCCTTTGGAATTAATATGCAGTGCCATCACATAAGTAGTGTAAAGACTGTAGGCTATTTTCTGAATGGGCTGTTAGTAGCCTGTAATCCACAAAATAATCACAGATTCCTTTAATACAAAGCTTAGAGCAAGTGAGTAAATACACCGCCACCAGCAGCACCAACCCTATGACTCCGACAGAGATATCCTAAATTTTGCTGGGCCACATCCGCAAATTAAACTGCAAAACTTAAGTAAAAGTGGTCATAAACCGCAAATCTGCTCGTACGGTGTCAAGGGTAGCCTACTGCATTTCAGTACAACTGGTGATCGTTGTGGTAGTTTTCCACCTAATTAGTTATACGAGCCTGACAGGACTTTGGCTACTCGTATCATCAGCCAAAATGGAACGCACAGGGAATTACGCAGGTTGATATTCCGGGTGCAGGAGAAAAACGAAAATGAAAGTGTATCCTAGATAGTTTAGACTGCCTATAGACGTAGAAGGAATGGTTTTACATTTCCTAGATTTGACGAACTCCGGGTGATTTTTCTTCAGTAATCTAGTTCAAGTTCACTCACAATGCGGTCAGGGATCCTGGACAAATCGGAATCGATTTAATTGTAGCCTAGTGTGTTTGCGATGTGTGATAGCCCACTAGAATCCGTCAATAAAATGGATCTTGAGCAATTGAATACACTTTTAGAAGAAAAGGAGAAAGTTATACAAGAGATGGCTGATAGACTCTTCATAACTAAAGAAGAACTCTTAGCAAAGGTGCATGAATTCCTGGACCTTTGCGTTGTTATTAAGGAGAGGCACCAGAAAGAGCTTAGGCCTACATCATCGTTATCTGTTGGTAAGTATAGCATCTCCATAGCTGTATCCTTTTTTGTTTATCAATTATTTCTCTATTGTCGAAACAATATGCTGTCATATGTCTAATTAAATGAAATAACGACATGCAAAGTATTTACTAACCATTCTTTATTTACTAAAGTAGAGCCAAATTTAAAGGCTGATGACAGAAAAACACGCAGCTTGGTGTTGCCAACTTCAGGTGGGTTAAGTCGCTTTCTTATTACAGTAACTGCGCCATGCTATTTCAAAATATATAACAACAACAATACTAATGCTCAAATAATAAAATACTGATGCTGTTTGCTTTACACAAATATGCAGCTTGTAGCCTAATGGCTTGTAGCCTATTAGCAAATGGCACTACAACAATGGTTGTGTTGCAGTTTGATTGTTATCCCTCTTTTGTAAGTCGCTTTGGATAAAAGCGTCTGCGCATAAATGTAAATGTAATGGCTATCGTGATAAAGTATGGCTATAGTTGTGAAATGAAATAATGCAAGTAGCCTAATTCATAGATATAGAACCACTGTATAATTCTGTGGCATAATTGACAAAATAACTTCATCTGAGTATTCTGTATTTATGTAGAGCCGGATTCAAAAGCAAAGAACAGAAAATCACGGAGTAGGGAGAGGCCACCTTCAAGTAAGCTGCTTATTGTTGAGTGACTGTCTGTTGAATCATGCCTGGTTTATTTTAGTTTAAACTTTAATATGCAACTTAATTTGCAACTTGAAAATGTTAAAATACTTCCAGACACCTTTGTGGTAACACCATAGACCTCAGCAGTGAGATTGGGAAAAATTGAGGCTTTCAAACTCATGAAGAAGTCATGAGAAAAGATAACAAAAGTACTAAATCCAAACATCCAAATGCCACAGACTTCTCGGCATGGAAGCAGGGTCTTGTTTGCTGTTTCCGATATTATGTACACCTGGGATGTTCCATTGCTAGATAATTTTTGTGGTTTTATATTGAGAAAGTGTGTGCAATTGGGCTTAATAAAGTAGAACCTCCCAGCTCTAGTTAGATGCAGTACATTGAACAGAAATTGTGTTTCTTCTTTCTTATTTCAGTGGAGGGAGAGCAGAGAGCAGAGGACAAGCAGGCAGTAGCAGAAGCCATACTGGGCAAAAAGATGGTGGGCCCATCAGCCAGCACATCCACACAGACCCAGTGGAGTGAGAGCTTACAGGCTGAGGTTGCTGACAGGAAGGTGACAGTGGTGAACACTCCTGACTGGTTCAGCTCTGCATTTTCTCACAGGTTGAGAAAGGATGTTGGTCTGGAGGAGAGTAACCAGAAAGATCTTAGGCCTACATCATCGTCATCATCTACTGGTGAGCATAGTATCTCTATAACTGTGTCAGTTTCTCTGTCGTCTTATTATTGAGACGCTACGCTGTCGTAATGAAATGAAATTACGACATGAAAAATGTCAAATAACCGTTCTGTGTTTACTAAAGTGGAGCCGGCGGATTTAAAGGCAGACGCCAGAAAAACACGCAGCTTTGAGATACCACCTTCAGGTGGGTTAAGCTGCTTTCTTATAACAGTAACTGCGCCATGCTATTTCAAAATATATAACAACAACAATACTAATGCTCAAATAATAAAATACTGATGCTGTTTGCTTTACACAAATATGCAGCTTGTAGCCTAATGGCGATTGTGGTAAAGTATGGCTATAGTCGTAATGAAATGAAATAGTGCAAGTAAGCCTATTGACAAAATAACTTAATCTGAGTATTCTATATTTTGTAGAGCCGGATTCAAAAGCAAAGGTCAGAAAAATACGGAGTATGGTGAAGCCACCCTCAAGTAAGTTGCTTATTTTTGAGTGACTGTTGGATCATGCCCTGTTTACTTTACATGCAACTTTTTAGAAAATGTTGAAATACTTCCAGACAGCTTTGTGGTAACACTTCAGCAGTGACATTGGCAACAAATTACGTTTTCAAACTCATGAAGAAGTCATGAGAGAAGATGGCTTCACAGACTTCTTGGGAATGTAGGATTTGAAAGCAACGATTCTTTAAATGCCACAGACTTTTCAGAATGAAAGCAGGGTCTTAGTCTGTTTGCTGTTTCCCGAAATTATGTACACCTGCTATGGGATGTTCCATTGCTAGATATTTTTTGTTGTTCTATACTGAGAAAGTGTGTGCAATTGGACTAAACACTTTTACAAAGTAGAGCCTCCCAGCTGTAGTTGGATGCAGGTAGCACATGGAACATCAATTGTGTTTGTTCTTTCTTATTCTAGTGGAGGGAGAGCTACGGCTGGTACTGCTGGGGAAGAGAGCAGAGGACAAGCAGGCAGTAGCAGAGGCCATACTGGGCAGAGAGATGGTGATCCAATCAGTCAGCCCATCCACACAGACCCAGTGGAGTGAAAGCTGACAGGCTGAGGTTGCTGAGAGGAAGGTGAGAGTGGTGGACACTCCTGACTGGTTCAGCCCTGAATTTTTTAACAGGTTGAGACAGGATGTGCGTCTGTGTATGGGGTTATCCAGCCCTGGCCCCCATGTTTTCCTGCTTGTCATTCCTGTGGACACGCTTGGGGTAGAGGAGGGGAATATCCCAGACAAAATGGAGGACATTTTTGGTGAGACTTGCTTTGAAAACACAATAATCCTCTTTGTCAGCACAAAGGGAATGGGACCGACAGAAATGGAGAAGTTTATCCAAGGGAACCGGCAGCTGGTTGAAAGATGTGGGAACAAGTATCATCTCATCGATTTCAGTGTGTGTGGAGAAGTTGAAACTTTACTGGAGACAATTGAAACAATGAGAGGGGACAATGGTGGGTTTTATAACAGCCAGATGTACCTTGAGGCTGAGAAGACGTTCCGAGATATGGAGGCCAAGCTGCATCAGGAGAAAGTGCAGAGGAAAGAAAACAGAAAGAGGGCAGAAAAAGAGTTGGCACAACGGTTTGTTGAAACTCTGCAGGAATCCCTGAGAAAGGAGAAGGAACAGGTCCAAATATATGAATGTGAAATTCAAGCTCTGAATGATAAATTGTCTGCTCTAGAGAGAGAAATAAAAGAAGGGGATGAAAGGGAAATTAGATTGAGAGAAAGAGAGCTGAAGAGGGAGGCTGAACAACAGAAAGAAGAAGTGGAGAATAAAATGCTGAAACTGAGAAAGACTAGTGAAGAAGAGAGAAAGGAGATGGAAGAGAAACACAACGCAAAGGTGAAGGAGCTCAGGGAGAGATATAAAAGAGAGTTCAGGGCTGAAAAAGAGAGACATATGATGAAGATGATTTTTTCTGGTTTTCCTGAACTTCACAAGAAGATTACTTCAACCATGCCATTAGTGCAAACTTTTCTACCTCTAATTACAAGGGACTGATAAAATCTGATGATGATGGATCAAAGACGGATGGATGTAGATCAAAGAGTCTATGCAAAATCAGACAAACTGGATGTGGAATCAACTGGTAGTCTAATTCAGTATATTCTGTATTTTGTTTGTGGTCCTATCTTTCACATGTAGCCTAGTTGCATTCTACAGGAGGCCTATTAGTAGGCAAGAACCAAAGGGTTGGGCTGTACCATCTGTACCACATAGCAAGATTTACTATATTTGAGTGGTACCGATGGGCCCAATTTTATCCTCATCAATTGTTTATTCTGGGGAAACCGTTTTAAGTTGTGGGGTCTGGGTCAAGGACAAAATTGATTTTCTCATAATTAATGCCTTTCACTTATAGGTTCTGTTCTAGATAACACAGGTGTGGCAATTATACAAGTGTGTACAAATATTCCTATAACAACCATTACAACAATAAAATAATAAAATCTTTCTACCCTGAGCAAGTATACAGTATGTGTGTGTCTATTAAGATTTTAGTTTTGAGAAACTTGTTTATGTATGAGTCATAAAAATGTCAGCCCCTCATGTTATAAAAGTAAGTCTGTTGAAAACAAGGGCAAAGCATTTCCACACAAACCGTATTCCACACAAGCCTATTCAAATTACACTTGTGAAGACAGTATTCAAATAATAATGCTAAATGTGTCTTGGTGATAAGAGTGGCATCAGTTGTAACAGGTAGGCTATCTATCAAAGATTCAGATCCTAATCAAAGATTTGATTTTTATGAGGTCAAAGTAACCATGTAATAAAATTGTTTGGCAATATAGTGGCAACAATCTAAAACTGGTCAGCACTGGTCAGTTCTGTGCCATGACGTCGGTTCCTCACTCTTGTTTGAGGTCTGGCCATGGAAACTGCAGCGTTGCCTGAACTGCAGAAGTACATTCTTTGCTGTGGACTACACTAATCTCTTCTGCTGTGTGTTTGTTGTGATTAGTTAGTGAACACAAAATGCGAACCAAATTAAGTCACCTGCATTTGTTTCACTTGCATTCATTTTCATACATGTTCAAACAAAAGTTTAGTACATGTTAGTGTTAAGTGTTTACAAGCGAGGTTTGGCTACAACTCTAATATGTCTTTTTACTGTATTAAGTCTGAGCTGAACTCCAGCACCACCCAGTGTTTGTAGTGAGCACTTACACCCTGTGAGTGGAGAGATTCCATAGTTTATGGACAATGGAATCCATGGGAAGGTTTTACTGTGACAGTAAAGGTTCCTCGTGTCCTTCTTTTCTGTTTGTGATTACAGAGAATACTTGTTTATCTGTCTAAAAAGACACAAGGAAATTTAACAGACTAACATCACAGTTAGCCTGCATGACTTGATTTCAGAGGCAGAAATGCAGAATATGAGTTGATGGAAAAAAAAATGCCTCTTGGCACCTGCCTTATCTAAAGACCTGTTCAAAGAGAGCTGCTGTGGGATCACATGCCAATCTGTGTCTTCCTTAATCACTCACAAAGCTTTGCTATGCAGCATTCTTTTTGCTGTTGTTCTTTTCCTCTGTCTCTGCCTAAAGGTTTTTCACCATTTTAGTTTAGTGTTTATCACTATTTCCACATATTCCAGCATCTTGATTAAATGTACATACAGTATGCAAAATACAAAAACAATAATAAGCCATTGTTATTTATTGCCCAATTCGATCAGTCTAAGAGACTGAACTTGTTACATTTGTGATGGCATGGATACTGTTTATCATTACAAACATTAATGCAAGTGGAATTGGAAGAGAAAGTGGCTTATTCATGTCCAGTCAAGTCATTTTATTTGGAGAACATGACAAACAGGTTCTAGTACATTTCTGGCCAGATGAATGTTCAGATAATGCAGGAAATGGTGCCATAGATAGAAAGTGTCAGAGCCGAGGAATCAATCTGCCAATGTCACACTGTGAGCATCTCTCACCCAGTTCACCTGTACATTTGCTGTACTGTGAGTCTTTCAAACTAGAACTTGTATATCAACAGAAGGTACAGTATATTTCTTATAGCTAAATGTAATTTTTCTTATTTTGTATTTGTACATATTATTTTAACAATGCAAGCATAGTCATTGGAGTCAGTAGACAAAGCATTTCACTGCACATTGTACATAGTATAATGGTATGTGACCAATACAATTTGATTTGATTTGAGTATACAGTATGTGAACCTGCATGTCAACAAGGACGTTATTTCAGAAGACGCGTCATCTTTTTCCTCATTAGGACGTTCTGCACTCAATGTCAATGAAAGGAAATGGATTCCAGTGAGTACTTCACCTCTCAGCTTTAGACCAGGATGAAGTAGATTCTATATTTGCTTCTGACCATGTTCTGAAAAATGATTTACAAAATTAACTTTTATTTGAAATGTATAATATATGTCCATATTGCACTTTAATAAGTTAGTGTTTCTGTTGAGATGCTTAAAGGTATAATCCGGAATCATCACGTAGCCCTGCTGTTTTATACTGAAAGCCACCTCAATGATCGATTTTGTGCATCGTAGACCGAGTTTGCGAAACTGCAGCTAACACTAACTGAATGAGGCATGTCAAAAACGAAACCTAATCGATTTGCTTTCATTTTGAAATGCCCCATTCTGTTACCGTTTTGCTACTTCAGTCTGCCTTGCATGAAATCCAGTGATTGAGGTGGCTATCAATAGCACTTGGCACTATAAAACAGTAGGACTACGTGTTGATTCTCGCCGGATTTTTCCTTTAACTTGTCTTAGCTGATACTGTAAACTGTTAGAGTATGCCACTTCGCACTTGTTTGGACATTAATCTGTGTGTTCAGTGTTTCCAATGCTGAAAAAAGTGCATCTTTTATTTGAGATGTAATTGAAAATGGAAGAGTAGCTTATACAACTTTTTGTGTCTGATTTTAGCTGACTTTAAACTGGTGGTGCCCTCCCATGTTGACATCCATGCTGACCCTGGTGATGATGTCACTCTACCGTGTCATCTCTCTGTGGAGACCAGTGTGGTTGCCATGGAAGTGAAGTGGCTGAAGAGGACAGACTGTATTTACTGGTATAAAGATGGACAGGGGACAGAGGGGAGAGACTACGAGGGCAGACTGAGTGTCCTTACAGAGGACCTTGAGAGGGGAGATGTGTCTCTGAGGCTGAGAGATGTCACACACTCCGAGAGTGGCTTGTACAGGTGCCAGGTCATTCATGGAGATTTGAAACTGGAGGAGACACTGTGGCTGTATGTAAAAAGAATCCGAGGTGAGCCCAGATCTCTGGTGTTAGTCGGCCTTGTGTTTGAGTGTGTAAGCATGTTTATGTGTGTAATGTTTGTGTAAGCATTATGGTGTACGGCGCGTTTGAGGTTAATTAGAACATGGTCATCTGCTGCCTCCCTCTGTTCACTATTGTTATTGCACTTTCTCCTTGATGCTTCCACCCCTTCATGCTTCCAATTAGATGATAACTGCCCTTTAATGGGGCACATTTTTGTTTTGTTTTGTTTGTTTTCTTTAAGATCTTGACTCTCTTGAGATGGCCTTAATTGTTGATGTTGAAGTTTTGACCTGTTTTTTTTTTTACCTGTTTTTTTTCCCCTCAATGCAGGTACAAAGACCTCTTGTGAAGAGAAGAAAAGAATGGGGGATTTGACACCTTCCACTCGTGGGCCTGGAGAACCTATGCCAGGTTGTTTTCTCACTAGTTTTTGAAGTTTTAATGTTGACTTGCTGAGTGTAAGATATCCTGGTATTGAAGATGCTGTACTTGTCATGTAGCCTATGTTGATGATTTGTTGATGCCTGGAGAGAGATGATTTCTTGAACCATGAGAGATAGATAAATAATGTCATGTTATGGAGTGTCTTTAAATAATGTGAATAATATAGTAAACATATGCTAAACCAATGATTAACTGTTGATAGATTATTTAATTAAGTTAAACCATGAATGAATAATCTATTCTTTTATAGAATTAAGACGACTAACCAGTCATTCAGAGAGTGAGCAGATGTTAGATGAGACCAGACAGCTTCTGAAAAATCACCAAAGACTCCTTCAGGATAAAGACATGGAGCTGAAGGCTTTGGTGAATCAGATGGAAGAGAAGGACAGAGTGTTGCAGGAGAGAACTACTGATCTGGAGGGCCTGAATAGACAGTTGGTCTCATTGGAGAAGGTCCTGAATGAGAAAAACAGGAGACTGCATTTCTTCAGAAACCAACTGCAGGAGAAAGACAAGGAGCTGAAGGAGACAGAGAGACAGATGGAGAAGATGATGATGAAGAGCGATCACAATATTTCAGTTGGTGAGAAAGGAATTCTGCAACAATTAAGATAAATGCATAATCTACAGTGGATGTGTATTTGTTGTAACCAAAATGTGCTTATTTTTTTCCATTTAGGCCTCAAAAGTCCAGTACAGAGAAACGATAGTTCACAATTCTTAAAGCCAGACCGTAAGTCAGCCATTACATGTTCTAACATCTTAGCGTACAGTTCACCAGATACAGATTGCTTAGGCAATATAAAGTTCCAGATCTTAACAGCTTTTGTTCCTGTCCATGTTTGACCACAGTTGGAGACACCAGTGAAGTGGAAGCTCCACAGTCTGCAGCTGTCTCTGACCTGAGACTGGTGCTGCTGGGAAGGGACACAGCGGAGACCAAGACAACGAGAGACACCATATTGGGCAAAGGGGTGTTAGTCAATGGGGCTGACTCCTCCACAGGAGACCCCTGCAGTGAGAGTACAGTGGGGAGAGTGGCTGGGAGACAGGTGACGGTGGTGGTCACTCCAGACTGGTTCAGTCCTGAGGTCTGCCAACTGACGCTGAGAGAGGATGTGAAACTGTGCATGCAGCTGTCAGCTCCTGGACCTCATGCCTTCATCCTGGTTGTTCCTGTGACACCAGCAAGCACTACGGAGGAGGCAAGGGCAATGGCAGAGGACGTAGAGAAGGTGTTTGCTGAGACCTGTTGGAAACACACGCTGATTCTTTTCACCTGTAGAGTGGAATTGACTCAGGAGAACATGGAAGGGCAGCTGCCAATGGCGTGCAAGGAACTGGTAGAGGTTGTGAAGAGAAGTGGGCACAGATGGCATCTTCTGACCGTGAATGGGAAGAACAGTAGTACCCAGGTTGAAGGGCTCATGAAGAAAGTTGAAAAGATGGTTGAAAGCAGCAGTGAGAGTTTCTACAGCAGTGAGACCTACTTAGAAGCAGAGACTCAGCTCAGAGAGATGGAGAGAATGATTCAGAGAGAGAGAGAAGAGAGGAAGGAGAAAGAGGAGAAGGAGCGCATGGAACAACTGGAGAGGGAGTTGCAAGAGTGTGTGAAGGTAATGGAGGAAAAGATCCAGGAAAAAGATGAAAAGATTGAGGTTCTGGAAGTGAAGATAAGCAGCCTGGAGAAAGAGCTGGAGGAGGAGAGGAACGTGGAGCGGCGGCTTGAGCTGGAGAGGCAGTTGAAGGATGAGTTGGAACAGAGGGCCGAGGCGGAGAGAGAGAGAGAGCGCCTGAGAGAGGAGATGGAGAGAGAGAAGAGAGAAAAGGAGGAGACACACAGACAGGAGATGGAGGAGATTCAGGAGAACTACGAGAGAGAAGCCTTGGCTGAAGCTGAACGCAACCTCATGAAGATCATCTTGCCTGAACTCCAGAAAAACCTTAAATTGTCAAACGCAAGGATGCAAAGTGAATTCTGTCGACAGCTGGAGGAGAAAAACAGCGAAATCAGAAGACTCAGACAGATGTTAACCTTGGAGGAGACCCTGAGGCTGGACAGGGAAAGGCACAGGGGAGCAGGACAGGCCTTATTAGCAGTCCTGAATGCAACCAGAAGATATGCATCCAGGTGGCTTCTGCAAAACACCTTATATGTGTGATGGCATGTTTCATTAAATGAGAGACAGCTGTAATGAGTTATAAAAAGACAAAAATTCTGCCAAGAAATATTCTGAATTTCCTCAATATTGCCAATGACCGTACAGACACAGCAACTCAATAAAGGACAAAGTGTTGTCAATTTGTATACGTTTTAGAAAAAAGAAATATTAAACATTTATACATTTATACATTTAATAACATATTAAACAACAATATGGCACAACCCCTCAACCAAACCAACATCAATAAGTTCTTCCTATTGTTTTACAAATTTCATCATGGAATATGTAAGGGATTATTATGTCTGCCTGTCATAATAGGAAAATATTTTCTGACTGGACGAATATGAGTGCACTGTAATATGATGCACTGTGCACCGTAAAAGTCTATACTTGCCAAAACAATGAGAAAGCCTTAGTGGCAATATAGTATTAGTGCTAATGCATATTCTGTATGTACTCTTTTTATGCTAGCTGCTGGATCAGGTGATTCAAATTGTCATGTGACTGTTGATCAGATCAATATTTTTTTGTTCAAATGTTCTCTGTATTTATTCTCTGTATTTATTTAAATGTTGTACATCTATTTGATTCTGTCCAAGGTATTTGTATACAACCCTCATTCTGAAAATAGAAAACGTATAGACTTTTGATAAAATGTAAATAAAATAAAAAATGTGATCATTTCCATAATTCTATACATCTATGCATCTATCTATACATCTATCTATAGATAATGTATTTGAGAACACGCATAGACAAGATGCTATTGTTTTGGGGGAATATACAGTCATGTTAAAAACAAAACAGACAATTTCAAAGCTAATTTCTGAGATTTGAGAAATGTCAGATGTAAATGTCTTGGGGTATTCATAACTCTATTATTACATAACAAATTTGGGTTAAAAATCTTAATGTCACTGCATGGAAATAGACCTAATTCTGTAATAAATTATATGTCTAGGAACATAACCTACTGACGAATACCAGGTAAAGAATACATCATATTTAAGCATGGGGTCACAATTTTATATGGGTTTAAGAAATGAAAAACATGTTTTGGTAATTTTGGGTTCTTTGGCTTTTGAGGAAAGGACCAATCAAATTTGGTTTTGTGCTCCGATATCTATCTGAACAGGGTCACTGCAACAGGACAGGCAAACCAAACGATTGCCTTGGATCTCAAGCTGAAGGTGGCGCCCATGATTAGCTCATTATGCACCATTCTATTCTATTCTATTACATTTCATAGCAACACTGATTTTCATAAAGCCTGAAGGACAGAATTAGACAGAATTTCTTAATTGTATGTGTATGTCTATATGCACTTTTTAAAGCTTGATTGGTACATTGGTACATTGTTTACTTAACATTACACAAATAATTACATTAATGAAAGATAGGCACTTCATATTTTTTTAGTCCTTTTTGCCTTAATTGGTTTGGGAGCTGGGCAAGTTTTTTTGCAAGTGTGTCAGCAGTCAGCAACAGACTTTTGCAAAAAAAAAAAAAAAAAAGCTGTGAGCACTTTTACAAAAAGAGGAAAAATAATATTCAGTAAAATAGTTTGATAAAATAATTGCCTGCGCTTATTGATTAATATGTCCAGCTCTATCTAATTATCTAATTTGTAGAAGCCGGAAAAGAAAAGAAAAGAAAACCAGCAAATCATTCAAGCACATGAACAATGGTGCAAGGCTTCAACAGACTGTTAGATAAACTTTGCGACAAACACAGAATTTTACCAATGTGATGTGACTGGTCCTAGTCGTTTTAAGATCTCTGGTTGGCTGTTTGACCTATTTGTGACAGCCTTCCCTGGCTGGTTTGATAGTTTAAATGGAATTATTTTTTTTAGATGGAGGAGGACAACATTATGGAAACCTTTGTCTGCCACAGAGGAAACAAAAAATGGATTCTGAGACAGTATCTCAAAATTCTGAGATACTGCCTGGCACATAGGCTACTTCTTTTCTTAGGCTAAATACCATGCATGTCTGAGAATCTAGACGGAAGGTATTGAGGCATTTCTTTTTTCCTTCCTGTTTTTCTTTGTACCAAACAGGAAAACAAAGCCTGCTTTCATTTTGTATTGATTACATTGTTTAAATTGAGATTTACACTATAGACTATTTTATAAGGCTACTGTAAGAAAATACAGGTTTGTTATAGCACTTTTGTTCATATGGCAGAACATACAGTACATTTGTAGTCAACACCCGTTTTCAGTTACAATTACATTTTTTCAGTTGTTGCCAATCCCATTTTTTGATTTAACAATGATGTTGTCCATGGACTGCATAGATTGTCAGATGACAGTTAAAAGCATTTGTATTTATGTTTTATTGCCAATGTCCCAACCTTTTAACAGTTGTACAATCTCTCAAGCTATTTTTTATGTTACAAGCTAATGCACTGTCCCATGTGATTTGGCTAATGCACTGTCCCATTTTAAAAAAAAAATTAACAAATGTAAATGTTGCAATGGCAATAAACTTCAACTTGAACTAGAGTCAAACTTGAACTTGAGTTTGAATTTTAAAAAGATGAAACGGTATGCCAGGCAGTTAAGCAAATCGGCACGTGTGATTGTGGAATATCTAGTTCTGCCACGTGTTCCTTATTGAGATTCAATGTGGAGGATAACCCCAGGTATGGAGGACAACTCTGGTGTGGAGGACACCCCTGTGACGTAAAGGATACCACATGACTCATAACCCTGTGTGAGAAGAGGAAATGAATCAGTTACTGATCATTCCTGTGGTTGTGACAAATGACAGATTCTTCACATATTGTCTAGATCATGCAGGTTATGTGTTCCTATTTCAGCTTTGTCATTCAGGTCAGTGCCAATATAGAGTAATATATCAAATATCATCTCAGGTTATCCCACGTTCTCCCCTATCCGTTTTTGCCACAGTGATCTTTCTAGACTAACTGCTTGCATAAGCTTTGCAAGGGCAAGATTTTCAGAACCCTGACCAGTTACTATACCTTTCTAGACATACTCATCTGCTAGCTCTGTATAACTTGATTGAAACATTGAAATACATTTTTAAAATATCATTTATAAACATAACTAGATTTATAAACATAAACCATATCAGGCAAGAATGGAAGAGAGCAGAGGAGACATGGGCAATACTGGGCCCAGAGAATGTTGTTCCACTCGGGTTGTTCAGGTTATTACAGTAGCCTATTACTTCATCATGTCTGCATAAAACTATAGGGAGAACACAGACTCCAGAAAATCACTGATGTCTTTGTGACATCTTCAAAGCACACAGCCTCCTCAGCAAGGTCAGCAGCATCAACACAACACAAGACGCACGTGTGACTGTGGAATATCTAGTTGTGCTGTGCTTGTATTGTGCTTTTTCTATTGTGCAATGAAAAAAAAAAAAAAAGAACATTCTAATTCTGACACTTTCTTTTGACAAAAGGCTGTTTCCTGGAGCAGTGAATGAAGAATGTTATGTGTATTTAGGATTTGAAACGGTGCAAAACGTTGCACTTTCCATTGGAATGTTGTACTGTAGCACTGCCTTCTTGACTGGGAGATGCATATTTGGTTGGCTATTGTAACCCTAGATATGCTTCATCAAAGGAATATGGAAAAACTGTCATATATGTACTGCATGCTTTGCATCTGTTCTGAAAATATTCACACATTTTTAAAGATTATTTGTATTTTAGTTTAACACGACGTCCTGTTCTGCTTGACTTTTACATGGACACTTCTACTCTAATTATTTAAATTTTAACTGAATATTCCATTTCAGTTAAAGTTTATCAATGATGCACCTTTGAATCTTTCTAATCAGAGTGTGCTTTCTTGGTGCAGAACACTGTATAACGATTGCCTTATAGAGGTCGTACACTACAGAGACAAGGTTCCATAGTGCTCTCAGCCTGTGGAAAAACAAACTGGTTCTTGCATAATCGGCTGGCTGGTTCGCCAATAGCACCAGCACTAAACTAGCACAAGCACCAGCCCAGAACCAGCACTTGGTTTGGGGCGATGGAAAAGTGGTAAAATCTATGAATAAAGGACTCTGTCCTCGATAGGATTTAGAAGTTTCCTTGACGTTGGAACAGTGCTTGGCGACACACAGTGATGTGGAATACTCGCAAAAGCAGCCTTCCAAGCATGCTTCATAGACTTTGAGAAACAAACCAGAAGCAAAGGTCTTTCATACTGACTCAGCTTGAATCCTCTCTGCTAGAAGTTTCCGTATACACATTCTCTAGCCTTCCATGCACTTTACATGGAATGTTGTTGAACTGCCTTCTTGTCTGTGAAATATTCACATTCGCCCGGATATTAACACTGATTAGCCTATCCATTGTTAGCTGTAACCTTAGGTACACAAAAATGATTTCTATATCAAAAAATCCTGTTTAGGTTCTCAAAGATTATCTTAAGCTTTAGCCTACTATAAACTACAAATGTTACTTCTCAATACAGCAAGTGCTTCTTGGGGGAAGTGTCTGTGATAG
>JAODXP020001573.1:0-24611 GCA_027497455.2 Sardinella longiceps | reverse complement strand
CTGTTGCTTATTTTATTTTCTGAGTACACTTGGAGCATTCTGTTCAGAAGACCAAAGGTCAAACAACAATGACTGAATATTTCAATTTTCTGTTTTATGACTCAATATTCTAATTTTCTATTTTTGTGCTTGGAGTTGGACTGAACAATGAGCGATGGCAGCTCCCGTGACAACTGTGTTGTCGTAGAATTGAAAAAATTCAATACTGGCATTTTTACTTTTGTTTCATTATTTATATATATATTTATATAGCAGTATTTGCTATTTAAAAACCCTCGAACAACAATGAAATGTGAATAAACATCAAAACATCAAAATAGTAAATAAAATAAATTACCTACAGCTGTATTTACTGAGTAAAAAAATATTAATGGACGTAGGAAGCTGATTGTTCATTTTTTTCATGTGAATTCTGTAAAATAGAACTACACAGCATGGTTGGTTATATTTACACACACACACACACACACACACACACACACACACACACTCGGCAACGGAGAAAATATTTTAACATAACTGTTTTCCTCTATTTTAAGTGGGTAGGTGTATTAATACATGAGGAATTAAATCCACACTTTACAGATATGCAACCACACACATACACACACACACACACACACACACACACACACACACTCACACACACACACACACACACACACACACACACACACACACACACACACACACACACACACACACACACACACATGGCTATAGTATGGAGGAGTGTGTGTCTAAGGGGCAGTTTGGTCTAAATGCAGCAGTTTGGCCATTAAGAAAAACAGAGAAGCCAGACACATGCAAACAGCCAGCTGAACAACACTCACACCTCACACACTCTCTAAACACATTTACACCACTCACACATTCTAAACACACACACACACACACCATTCGGCCTTTCACACATCACTCTAACATTGGATTACAGACACACACACACACATTCACACACACACATACACAGGCCTCTTGATAGGTGCTTAGAGTTTTCATATATTATCACCACAGATTCTGAATCAGAATTGTATTGTCAGTGATTGCCAGGCTCTACACTTTTTGTTGCCCTAGGCCAGATTTGGGTTTCGCCCCCTCTTTTCTAGAAATATAAGTGCCCTATATTATTATATTTGCTGCCCTAGGTGATCACCTAGTTCGTCTATGCCTAGAACCGGCCCCTGGTGATTGCCTATAACCACAGCACACCAGTGTAGGGAAGAGGGGTTCGGGATTAGTGCGATCGCTGAGGGTCATCCGGTAGCAACTATTGCTTACCGCACCAAACTTACAGTAGACTGAAAATTAACTCAGGAGAGACATGAGTGGAGTCACATGACCTCCTCTACTGCCATATATGGGCATGTTAAGAACTAAATGGTCTTCCTGTGATTGACCTTTTAACAACCAGACTGTTAGCAGCATGCAAGCCTCCTTCCCTCCAAGCTCCTCTCCTATCACATACAGGACAGGACAGCAGCCTCTCTGGCTATGGCAAAGATATGTAGATGTTGGAAACAGTGCATATCAAAGCTTGGTAATGGAGCATTTCAAAGGGAAGTTTGTCTGTTTGTTTGTTTGTTTGTTTGTTTGTTTTTTTGGCAAACTTGAACCTTTTCTCTCTCTCTCTCTCTCTCATGAATGTGAAGGCAACAGGCAACTTTTGCTCAGTGAACTAACAGGTGTGTGTGTGTGTGTGTGTGTGTGTGTGTGTGTGTGTGTGTGTGTGTGTGTTGCTGAGAGGAGGGGGGCTGTTTTGTTGTTGTAGTTGTTGTTTATACTTCCCATTGTAACAGGGATGAAAGGCAGGCACAGCCAAAGGGGAAGTATAGGTGTGAGCCCCTGTGGCTGGCTGTGTGTGTGTGTGTGTGTGTGTGTGTGTGTGTGTGTGTGTGTGTGTGTGTGTGTGTGTGTGTGTGTGTGTGTGAGAGAGAGAGGTCATCTATGTAATGTTTTTATTGGCCAACAGGTGTGTGTGAGGTGCCTTAACAGCAGCAGCAGCAGTACCCTGGGGCTGTGTGTGTGTGTGTGTGTGTGTGTGTGTGTGTGTAGGTGTCCTAACAGCAGCACCCTATGGCTAATCCTCATTAAGGAGTTCTGCTCATGGCCCCATTACGCTAGCCATTAACCAACACACACACACACACACACACACACACACACACACACACACACACACACGTTCCTGGGAACCACTGACATGGATCACATACTCACAACTCTCATAGAGTAGGAATGGTGTTAAGATGTCTGAAAAGATAATTCTGTCAGCCAAGGACACACACACACACACACACACACACACACACACTAGGGAGAACTCATATTCAAACTTTAAATGGATTTCAGCTCTCACCAGCATACAGTTCAGCTCCAGACTATACATACACTAACATGTTACAGTACACTAATGAATCTAAACTCTAAACACTATCACACCAAACTCAGGGGCGCCACTAGAAATGTTCTCTGGGGCCCCCCTTTCAGTGACAGTATCATCCTAACTTTACCCCCCTCATGGCGCCCCTGATTAAACAATCCACCTTAAACCCAGGACGTGGTTATGTACCGATATGAGTTGACATTGTGCAATGACTATACAGAAATATGCATTGGTAAAGCAAGCTGTCCATGGGGCCGAGGGTAGACAGGCATTGTGACATAGGGTGTCTCTGAGCAACACCGCAGTTTAAACCACAGGCTTCGTTTCACTCATGCCACTGTCTGTCTGTCTGTCTGTCTGTGTGGGGGTAAAGAATAGTCATATGGGCAACAACCACAGGGTCTCCTGAGGAGGTGGGGGTGGTTGGGGGGTGGGGGGGTCACTCTGGTATGTGTGCGTGAGGGTGGGGGGTGGGGTCAGTCTGGTGTGTGTGTGTGTGGGTGGGGGGGGGGTGGGGGGGGGGGTGGAGGTTCAGTCTAGTGTGTGAGTGTGTGTGTGTGTGTGTGTGTGTGTGTGTGTGGTGGTGGTGGATGGGGGTTCACTCGGGTATGTGTGCGTGTTCCTGTCAGACTGCCACCTCTTCCTCCTTCAGAAGAAATGATGGAGTTTCACTGTGACTTTTCACAATGGGTTTGCACAACCAGCTCTCTTATCTGTGTGAACTAAACTAAACTAAACTAAACTACACGCTTGGCTCAGAGGCATCTGGGTCTGCAATCTGTCTTCTTGGCTCATGTAGAAGATACCGTAGGCCAAAACAAGGGCACACTGCCACACAATTAAGCAAGACTAGAGCATCAAAATGTCTTCTCTGCTATGATCGATAGATTGGACGCCCAATCAAAGGGCTGGTCTGCTATGACTGATAGATAGCACGCCCAATCAAAGGGGCTTGATTAGCAGCTTTCAATTAAACTGCTTCTGCAAGAACCTACTGCTGAGGGATGGTTGATGGCTATAAATTGTCAAGTCTCAAACCAGTACCCCCTCAGAGGTCGTGTTTACATGCAGGGTTAAGGGGGGGATTTGTATTTCATGAAACAAATTTGACAAATCAGGCCTATAATCTCAGTCACCTTGGCTAAATAAGAAATTATTCTATTTTAGGAAGGGTCCACTGGCCAAATTAAATACAGTAGCGCAACGGGCCGAATGTGGGCCCTGGGCCTTTGTGTGCCCTGGTCTGGTCTACAGGGGCAGAGCCATGTGATTGGACAGACCATAATTGGGAGAGACGCTATACTGAGGCCCTCTGGTTCGTTTCTAAACCTACATACATAGCAAAACCATTGGCTACCGCTACAGTTCTATCGGCTAAATCCTAAACTAAAATCTTCCAAAACCCCAAGTCATTGTCCACCCACAGGGACACTGGTGTGTGTGTGTGTGTGTGTGTGTGTGTGTGTGTGTGTGTGTGTGTGTGTGTGTGTGTGTGTGTGTGTGTGTGTGTGTGGTGAATGGGGTTCTCCCCGGATCCTGTGACAGTCAGAGGAGACCAGGGGGATCAGTAGTGTCATCACCACGCTGTCATCTGATCAGACCACTAGCCTTCCTGATTCGCTAAAGCCAAAAAGCACGTCAGTAACGAAAACTTTCAGTAATGAGAGTATTTCAAGGAAACAGTTTGGTCATATGGCATGAAGTGAGCCTTTGAAAAGTCATTGCCTGGCATATCACCTGCCTACATGCTGTCTTCTGCAAGAAACTGGATGGGTAAAGCATCCATCAACATAGCAAAGGCCCATGTTTTCTATCCTTTTTCTATTCTATTCTATTCTATTCTATTCTATTCTATTTTATTCAGAGTTTATCTCATTTAGTATTTCAAACATGTCAAGATGTGTCCATACAGTGGAATCCCCATCAATACAGGGAAGCGCAGTGGGATCACCTGATCTGTCATTCAGCTGTAACAAGGAGTGGGGTTTAGGAAACCAGACCACACACACACACACACACACACACACACACACACACACACACACACACACACACACACACACACACACACACACACACACACACACACACACACACACACACACACACATACATCCCCTATACACCCCCTCGTGTGTTCTCACAGATATGAAGATGACGCAACATATTTGCCATATAAGCAGAATCAGACAGACTGATTGCTGTCAGACACAAGACTCCCAGTGGTGAGTTGTGTTGTGTGTGCTCACCTTGGACACGAAGGCACAAGAGACACAGTGGAGAGCGGTACTCACCTTGGACAAGAAGACACAATAAGGTAAACAGAACGGATTTTTTGTCTTCCTTACGATGTACCGGTAATGTGACTATATGTTGCACTATATACCAGTACTATATCATTAGGCCTACTACTGGATTTCAGTACACTACACTAAGAGGTCACAGTCAAGACTGTTTCTGAAGTTTCTGCTCTGATACCTTGGTGGTAGAATGATATGGAGTTAATAATTAATGATTTTAATTAATTTAAATTCTATACTTAATAGGAATATCAAGCTGTCCTATTTACCAGCAGTGCAATAAACAATAATCATTTCTTCTATTTTGACCCAGGGAGCAGATAGCCTATCAACAGAACTTACCCCATCAGTGGACCGCGTGACAGTATGGAGATCCTGGTTGTTCTGTTGGCTTGTCTGTTCATGGACTTTAAAGTTGTGCTGGCGTTTACTCTAGTATCAATGTTCTTCCTGAAGAACCCACTCATCCTCCACACCAGGAAGCATCTGGGGTTCGTCGCTCGGAACATAGCACACAGAGGAGGTGAGAACGTTCATCTTAGACAAGAGCTTTGACCCCGTTCATGTGCCCTATAGTGGTGCACAAGCCTTAGTCATACACTACCATGACACAACTACATTTCATTATATCAAATACAAAGTGAAAATATATCATTTATTGATTACTGTGAATAATAAATGATTGTTAATTGATTGCTAAATGATAACTGATGAAAGTCCAACTGATCTACAGTAAGTGGTATGAACTTCCTTGTCTCTGCTACAAGGCGGTGAAGTGAAGGAACATAGTCATGCTTTAGTGGTCATTAGCCACAGGATAGGCTATTATGTAAACTAATCTGATGCTTAAAGAGAATTGAATTGGGTTATTCACAGTCTTGTCTGAAGTTACATACAGTGTGTGGGTAAAAGCATTTTTGTCCCCAATTTTAGCTTTAGCTTAGTAGGGGCTGGAATGTAATGTTGCCAAAAAGTTGCTATCTACTTTACCTTTCAGCGCCTATATTAAGCTAAAGCTAAAAAAAAAAGGTAAAATTGGGGTTGTCCGATTAGGAAAATGGATGCGCTGAGACCAAAATGCTTTTACCCACATATGCAACTGCAGTTGTGAATAATCCATTTCATTTTCATAAAAAGGTGGAGTATTCCTTTAAAGCGAGTTGTGAATGAAAAATGTTGAGCGAAACTGAAGGTCAGTTTGTATTCTCAAAGTAAAAGCACAGCACTTATCTGTTGCCTTTTGAAGGGTGATGGTCAAGTCTGTCAGAAGCATTTGACATCTCCATTGTTGACTGACAGCTGTGTTGGGTGATTGTCAGTAATAGTTGCTCTGTTCAGTGGTGTTGATTGACATCAGAAATATTGAGAACTGTCAGTGACGTGTGTTTGTGTTTCCCATGCAGGGGCTGGGGAGAGGATTGAGAACACCCTGGAGGCGTTCACACAGTGAGTCACACTCCAGTCTCTCACAAAATTCACACACACACACACACACACACACACACACACACACACACACACACACACACACACACACGCATACACACACACACACACATACACACACAGAGAGAGATACAAACACACACACTTTTGCTTTTTCTTTCTCTTTCACTCTGTCTCTATCATCCTTTGGTTTCCTTTTGTCTCTTACCAGTTCCTTTTACTTGTCTCAGCCTATCTTGCAAGTTGCCACGATTCCAAGTTAAGTTCAGTTCAGTCCGAGTTTAGTTCAGTCAAGATTTTATCTCTCTCTCAATCTCTGTCTCCATCTCTCTCTGTCTATTTCTATGTCAGTCCTCTCTCTCTCTCTCTCTCTCTCTCTCTCTCTCTCTCTCTCTCTCTCTCTCTCTCTCTCTCTCTCTTTCTCTAACCCAGCCTCTGTATCCTTCTCTCCTGCAGTGCTCTTGAGGTTGGAGCAGACATGTTGGAGTTGGATTGTCACATGACCAAAGACCATCAAGTGGTCGTGTCACATGATGGCAACCTTGAGAGACAGACAGGAAAAGATGTCACAATCTCTTCACTGAACATGCAGGTGTGTTATGGCCCGGGACTGGCCCAGTTCTGGCATACATCCTGTTGGACCGGGCTAGACCCAGTTCCAAATAGTTCCTCTTTACAGTAATGACAGATACACAGAAATGGGTTGCTGACTATGCTCCGTCTGCTGTTGTTTTAGGACCTGCCCCTCTACAAGGAGAAACTGAAAGTATCGTTCAACGCTTTTGGTGAGTATGGTCATAAGGAGTAATTCGGTGTGTGTGTGTGTGTGTGTGTGTGTGTGTGTGTGTGTGTGTGTGTGAGTGAGTGAAAGAGAAACTGAAAGTATTGTTTAACACTTTTGGTGAGTACGGCATCATCTCTGCTGATGTCATGTGTATTAGGGTCATAAGGAGTTAACACGTGTGTGTGTGTGTGTGTGTGTGTGTGTGTGTGTGTGTGTGTGTGTGTGTGTGTTAGTGAACTGAGTTTTTGGTTTGTTGTTGAAAGGAGGTTTGTCCCTGTGTGGTGTGGTGTCCTCTCTTTGTGTGTGGGGGAAGAGAGTAAGATACGGCACAGGACTGCAGACTTGTAATCAGTTGTGTGTGTGTGTGTGTGTGTGTGTGTGTGTGTGTGTGTGTGTGGGGCGTCCTCTCTCTGTGTGTAGGAGAGGAGAGTACGGGACAAGACCGCAGGTTTGTGCTGTTAGAGGACGTCTTCAAAAAGTTCCCTCACACCCCCATCAACATCGAGGTCAAGGAGGATAATGACATTCTTATACAGAAGGTCAGCTCTTTGTGTGTGTGTGTGTGTGTGTGTGTGTGTGTGTACTAGTTTACAAATTGTAAAACTGTATGCTAGGTTAGTGTCTGCGAGTATCTGTATGTGTGTGTGTGTCCACCGGAGATAAATTTATTCAAGCAGAGGCAGGGATACCAAAAACAGAGGTGGGGAAATCCTAGCCATCCCCCTACAAATCGCACCCTGTGTGTGTGTGTGTGTGTGTGTGTGTGTGTGTGTGTGTGTGTGTGTATGTAATTGTTTGTTCTAACTGCTCTCCTCTGTCATAGGTTGCGTCTTTGGTGAAGGCTTACAAGAGGGACACTATCACTGTATGGGCTACAGCTAGCAGTGAGCTCATGTCCAAATGCAGGAAACAGGTACAATGTGTGTGTGTGTGTGTGTGTGTGTGTGTGTGTGTGTGTGTGCACACTCATATACCATCAAGAAGCTACAACAGAGATTAGATTCTGTCTGTCTGTGAACTTGTACTATCAAGAAGCTAGATGTTTGTTAAAAAGAAACCTTGTCATTCTCTCGAAATAAAAAAGATTTATTTGTGTGTGTGGGTGTGTCGCAGAATCCAGAGATGCCCTTCATATTCACCACATGGAGAGGCGTCTTGCTGCTGTCTCTCTACTACACAGGCCTGCTTCCCTTCATCCCACTGAGAGAAAACCTGCTGCAGTTTTACCTTCCTACAGTCTTCAACAGGTGTGTGTATGTGTTTGTGAGTGTGTGTGTGTGTGTGTGTGTGTGTGTATATGTCTGTCTGTGTCTGCAATTTACTGCTGCATTGCACCTGTGTCCCACCTGAGTGTGTGTTGGGGGCAGAGAGAGAGAGAGAGAGAGAGAGAGAGAGAGAGAGAGAGAGAGAGAGAGAGAGAGCAAGCAAGGGAGTGAGAGTGAGTGTGTGTATTGTCTGATTTCTCTCCCTATCTTGCAGGATGTACATCCCAGAGCCCCCTGAAGACCCAGAAGTGCTCAAGTGTCCGCTGGTTGTCTTCCTTCTGGAGAAGTAAGAACACAGTGCTTTAGATTCTAATAGACTTCACAGGCTTAAGAATGTTGCCACATTAGTAAGAAAACTGCATTTGTGTGATGAGTACCGAGTTCTTATCAAGAATGTTGCCACATTAGTAAGCACACTGCATTTGTGTGATGAGTAGAGAGTTCTTATTGGTTGATTTATTGATTCGATTGTTTTGTTTATTTTCATCTCTTCCATTTGCTCTCTGTCAGGCTGACCATGAGGAAGGCTTTGTTTGAGCACCTGGTGAAGAGAGGAATTGAGGTGAGTTTTTTTAACACCCACATGCCCCCCCATCCTCAACCCTCATCCCTAAACCCTAAACTCTAATTCCTAATGCTTGAGCCCTCCAACACTCTTTACCTGTATGAATCAGCCCTTCACTCACTGCTACATTACTTTAATTCAGTGGAATTATGATCTCGTTAGTCAATAAAGTCTAGTTAATTGGTCTTACTAATTAACCTACAGTAGTTAATAAGTGAAGAGTTCAGATGCAAAACCCCCTAAACACCATTTTTGTGAAATCTGAGTTAATGATATTGTGTGAATCCTGTATACATCTAGAATATGTCAATGAAATGTTTTTGTGAAAAAATAAAATAAAACCTACTCCCCGCTGTGTCTAAAATATTTGTTTACAATCAAAACACTGTAAACGCCTGATAAAAAATGGGCTTTTTCTCAAAAAGTGGTCAAGTGGAGTTAGGGGGTTTTGCATCTGAACTCTTCAAGTATTATTAATTAGCCAGTCTTACAATTAACCTAGAGTAGTTAATAAGTCTTATGAATTATCCAGTGTGAACATGTTGGTGATCAGGTGTTGTTCTGCTCTGGGTCTTAATGTCTGCCTCTTCTATGTCCTGTGTGCCTCAGGTGCAGCTGTTTGTGTGTAACGACAAGAGTGATATCGAGGCTGCGTTTGCCTTAGGGGCGACCGGAGTGATGACTGACTATCCCACAGTCTTATCGGATTGGCTGCAGACACATCCCCACTAAGTACTTAAGTGTGTTTGTGTACAACACTTAAGTGTGTTCTGTGACTATCTAGGCCTACTTTCCTTGAGTTGTTAAAAATCTGTCCATCTTTACTTCACTACATTTGCTGGTGTAGTAGAGTTAACTACATGTTTTTACACCTTAACACTTTCAAAGAAATTCTTTTTAGGTTTTAATAAATATGGTTTGAATCAACCCATAGCCCTGTTGGGCACAAAGTGCCCTTGGTAGGAAAAAGAATAACATTTTTAACTTCAATAGCTTGATTTGATATTCCTGTCTCGACTCTCAAGTGCTTTTGTGGTTGTTGTGTTTATTATAACAATAGGAAATATTTATCATGTAAATATGTAATTTAGTGTAACTATTTTTTATTGCCTTAAATCATATAGGACAGTAGAGATATACATAAAGAGGGAGGATAAGAAAATTATTCAAAATCCTATGTTTGCACTTAAACTTGTGTACTGTGAAACTGTATTTGTGTACAAATTTGCATTCTTGAATTGCACTGGAATAAAAATGACTCCAATTCTACTGTAATTCTACCTTAAGACCGTTGGTTACTGCTAAATCTTGGTAAATCTATGTATCTAATTATTACTGGTAGACATGGGATTCAGTTGGAAGTCAAAGAATCAAAGACAAGCAACTGCTTCAGGCAGTAGTTTATTGGTGTGCAGAACAGTTTGCACACAAAAAACATATAAGCACACAAGACTTTACAGTCTTTACAGTCTTACACAGTATGTACAGTATGTTATACAGCCTTTGGAGCCAGAGTAGCTTAATGGAACACTGACAAAAACATTGTATCATCCATCTGTGTCAATAAATGTGCTTGGAATTGAAGAAATCAGTACAGAAAATAGCATAAGAGACAACTGCAGATAGCTACATGTATGGTTTGGCTTTCCTGTAAAGTTGGTGAAGTCACTTACGCTAGAGAGGATTCAAGCTGAGTAATTCCATGATCTTTGCTTACGCCCTTTAGGCGATATATCAGCCCTCTGTGTGAGCTCTGATTGGTCAAACCACCTCTAGGGGGTCTCTGTCACTCTTAGAGATCTCCACGGTAACAGACTCGGGCAAGCGGACAGAGAGCCTTTCTTTGAACACCGCCAGGAAACCGCGTTCACTGTTGCTATGGTCACTGAGGATCACACTGGTCCCCTTGACGACGATATCGAGAACCTCATGATGGGACATCTCACCTGGTAGACGAAGATAATACAATCAAACAAAATAGAACTAGACCTCTGCCAAGGCAATGCAGTCACAGATGGTGTTCTGGATCACCGATCGCCACCAAAATCAGATCAGTGCTTACTTATCCCAATACACACGTCTGAAACTTTCATCCAAATCCATGCAGTACTTTTCGAGTTATGTTGTCCACAGACAGAAAGACAGACAGACACACGCCGGCGAAAACATGACCTCCATGGCGGAGGTAATAACAACATCTTAACAGCTGAAACAGCTTAACAGCTTAATGAAACAACATGAGAGCAACTTTACGTACAGTAAAACATTGCTTGTTTTGGTTACAGGTATATGTGTGTGTGTCTATGTGTTTGTCTGACCTGTGATTTACAGGTATGTGTGTGTTGGCATGTGTGTCTGTGTGTGTATGTTTGATGGTATGTGTGTTAGTGTGTGTGTGTGTGTGTGTGTGTGTGCGTGTGTATGTGTCTTACCTGTGATGTACAGGTCTGCTTTCACTCCCTGTAGAACAGAGGCTCCTGATCCCGCACACACAGCTACTGTACTCACTGTGGACTCTAGAGAAACAACACACACACACACATTTTATTAGCACACACACACACACACACACACACACACACACACACACACACACCGCACAACTACTGTACTCACTAATGACTGTAGAGAAACATCACACACACACATTTCATTAACAATCACACACACACACACACACACATCTACTGTGCTCACAGATGACTCGAGGAAAACATCATGGCACACACATTTCATTCTGATGATACAAATATTCCTCAGCCTGCCCCATCTCTCTCTCTCTCTCTCTCTCTCTCTCTCTGTATATCTCTCTTTCTCTCTCTCTCTCACCTGTGTTTTTCTGATGTCCTAGTGCGAGCCTCAGGTGGGGCAAACCCAGGTGAGCTTTCATCCTCTGGATCGCTGTTGCCACGGTTACCGGCTCATCCAGGACGCAGAGGCGCCCGGCCCAAAGCCTGGGAGAGGCGTCTGAGGATGGAGGGATGGGAGAAGAGTGACAGAACAAAGGGAGCACAGAAAAGAAAGAGAAAGGAGAGCAAAGAGAAACACCAGCTGAGAGTGTACACTGAACACTAATGAAGTTTAGCTTGGCCTACTGTAACTAAGTAACACTAAGCCTAGGTAGCTAATAAGTACAGCAGTACACTGCCTTGGCTTAGTCATTAAACTGGCCTTGGTAGTACATAAGTAGAGTACACTATTCACCTTATTCCGCGGGTAAACATGGGCGCTGCCATGCCGATTGTCATTCAACATCCGGTCTAGCAACGCATTGACTTAGCGTTGCGATATTTGGTGTTTTAATGGTCTAATATAAGTGGTCTTATTATGAAGTTGTGCTCACTACATCCATCAATAAAGATAGAACAGTTCGTCGCCAGATGAAAGATGTTTTCAGCAGTAAAAACGGTGTTTCTACGGCTACAATAATTTGTGATCGTGGTATTTAATGAAAATGACATCGATTTGAATGAGAGGCAGCGTCTAACGGAAGTTTCAAGACAATCGGAGGGCAAACGCGGAAGAAAAAAAGACAAAAAGGGAGCGGGGCTGCATAAGGTGACTACTGCTCAGACTAAAGACTCTGAGATCATCCATCCCCGGCCCCCAGGTGAGTATCTTACCTGCTGCAGCTGCGTGATGCTCAGGCTCTGACCCACTGCGGCGTGTCCTAGCAGAGTCTGGACACAAGGGGTCAGCGATGAGCCAGGACAGGTCACACTCACATGATAGCCCTCAGGCTCTGAACTGGAGACAGACAGACAGATAGAGAGGGAGGAAAAGGGACGGACAGACAGATAGACAGACAGACAGACAGACAGACAGACAGGGAAATTATGATCGCTGTCTTTGTGTGTGCGTGTGTGTGTGTTTGTGAGAATCTGTGAGTCTTGTCTCACAGTGATTTGATGAGCAAGGGGTAAACTCAAACTTCTGTGTGTGTGTGTGTGTGTGTGTGTGTGTTACCTAACAGTGGTTTAATACATAAGTGTGTTTGTATGGCTTTGTGTGCAAGTGTGTGTTTACATGTTTGTTGCGTAACAGTGGTGTATAATTTGTGAGTGTGTGTGTGTGTGTTACCTAACAGTGGTATACTGCAGGGCACTGCCAGCCTCTGATGCCTTTAGTTGGGCTATGATGGCATTGAGCTGGTCCAGGTTCCTGACACTGAACTCCAGCTTGTTCCTCTGGGGGGCGCTAGAGTGGGCCTGACTCAGCACTGACACACTCCCACTGCCTACAGGACAGACGGGTAGGACACACACACACATACACAAACACACACAAGCACGCACACACACACACAGCAAGATAATCTTCATATTTCCCCAAATTGGATAAACAAGTACAACATCCATCTTAAATTCCCTCGAATCAGGAAAACACAGCAAGAGGAGCATCCATCTTGCATTCATGACTAAAGAGAAACAGGCATGGTGGCCATTTTAGATTTGCCATAATCAGGGCTTTTGGTCCTTGGCTCCAGAGGGACTCCACCCTGCGCTGCTGTACTACTTGTCCATGTGTGCCTGTCTGACTCAGGGCCTACTAATAAGGTCCACTGAGGGCTTTATTAAAGTGCACTGGCCTTGCAGGGCCATGCTGGATGAGATTTGAACACAGTGCTTCTATTCTGGGTGGGGTCCAATCCAAACACACAATCCAAATAGAAAGCTGGAAGTCATAAAGACCTTCCAAGTCCATGACAAAGAGATGTCATCCTGGTTAATGTCAAGTTTTCATTATAAAGGTACCTGCCTGGTAATATCACATTGTTCAATGTCAAGATGTCATAATCAAAACAAAACATTTTTAAGTTTAAAACTTTTATGACACTCATGTCATAGTTATGATGGTGTCATGTCACTCTTACGTAAGTACTTTTACAGGTACCAGTGGCGTTTTCAAGATGACAAAACGTTACAAAACGTTTAATACGTCACCCATGGGAATGAATGGGAACCGTCGCAAAAGGTTTCAAAACGTTACGACCGCTGAATTCGCCACTGATCTAATCAATAGAGACCTGATAGCCTAACCAATAGAAACCTGGGAGATACTTTACCCATTCCTCCAATCAGCCAATCATTGACTCCGCCCTTCACGCTGTCCCATGATGTGTGAGGTGAGAAAACCGCCATCCCACCCTCCACTGCTCTCACAGCCAATCGCTGCTTCCAGTCCTTCTGCACCAGGCGCTTGATTGGCCGAAAGAGTGGAGGGTGGTAGGAAATTATGAGGTCACAACCCATGGCTTCCGCCTCATCCATGACCGCCATTGTGAGGTCATTAGTCAGTAGAATGGTTTTGATTGGGCGGGGTTTGCTGGGTTCGACCAACAGGCCGACGTTATCCCATGATTCAGCCAATGAGAGAGGAGCAAGCTGTTCCAGCACCTCCAACACCTCCTTTAGATCCATCTCTTTGAAGGAACGGGCAGAGGTAGAGAAAGAACGAGGGAGAAAAGCAAAACGAGGGGTTCTGCTGTGGGAGCGAGGGAACTGGTGACGTGGAGAGGTGGAGGGTGAAGAATGAAGAGAAGGATAGAGACAAGCAGAGGAAAGAGTGTAATGAGAGGACAAAGAGGACGAGAGGCACTTAGAGAGAGATGAGGGCAGGTGTCTCTGGACGGGGCCGCAGGCGGGCAGGGGACAGGAGAGCAGGGACACTCTTGTGGAGTAGTACAGAGCTGCTCTACATGCAGAGGACATGAGGAGAATGGGGGAACCTGAGGAGGAAAAAAACAAACATATTACGCCATTGATCAGTCTAATGGATATGTGCTTAGAGCGTGCGTCGGAGACATTTATACAGGACCCTTAGCGTCCTGTAGATGGACTTTGCTAGCGTCCAGTTTAAGCGCAATTCAGCTGGTGAAAAGACTGGGGATATGCCACATCCCTGTAGAAGTAATTTAGCCTTCTGATGTGACAGCCAGATGACTGGGAAATAATTTGGCTTAGGCTAATCATTCAGTTTGGCTATTGTGCTGGATAATGAATATCCCACATCAACAAGAAGTTGCAGTTTTCTGTGACACTTAAGACAAGACATCAGCTGCTCTTCTCCACCTAACTGCCTTCCTAGCCAGCCTATTAGCAGCATTTGATAACCTAACTTGATAGCCTATCTGAATTTATTTAACACTGGCAGTAAGTCGTTTGAAAAACCCCAGGTTTATTGGCATGACACGTGAAAAATACAAGAATTCCGTTGATGGAAAAGTCACGATGACATCTGTACAATGAAACCAGTGAGAAACCAGACGGCTTGTCACAGTTGTGGTGGCATGCATAGGCGACTACGAATTTAACGCCAACATACCCTACGATACGTTATCTTCTCAAATGCTACGATTCGCAACATAAATGTAACCTACCACACACTGCAAGTATATTTTCAGCGCTAGTGTGTTAGTTTATCACTCAATACAATGAAAACTTAAGTAAACACTTGCACAGAAGTCACCACTTCCACCTCATGTACCTCAGATCCAGTTTCAGTGTTGGATTGTCCAATCAGAAGCGACTGCCCGAAAAACGTTTCTTCCGGTGCACTTCGTTGGGCTGATGGAACTTGTAGTCAAACCAAACTGGCTCCGCTTTCAGATGTAATGTGTAGCCCAGAGCCGTAGAGAGAATTTTCTATACCACTCTGGTAGCCCAGGCCTATATCATGACATATTTGGTAACAACAGATAGCAATTATTATAGGGCCCACTATTTTAATCTGTATGTTTGGAATATATTGTAGACTATGTCTGCACCTATTTTAAATAAACCAAAATTCAACTCTTACTACTGGAGCCTACTAGATCTTCTTTATCTCGGCAATTTTAATAAGAGCCAAGCCAATGCATGGTTTAATCTGACCATGTGGTCTCTGCTATCACTCTTCATCAGGTGGCATCCTCATGGTAAAGGTCACAAACTTTTCTTTTGTAGCCTCTGCTTAAACACAGCGGTAGCCTAATGCATTGGATTCATTGAAACATTTACGTTTTTCTAACATCTTAGAGATCTTTAAATACACATCTCATAGGACTATTTTACTTGTTGGCTCTCACAGCATTTTCCCCATAGGCTAGGCATACCTGTATTAGGATCATGGCAAACGACCCACCACATAGGATTTTTTTTTTTTTTTTTTTTTTTTTTTTGAAAGATGCTTTGGATATTTACATCTATGCACTCACAGTCATATGGACTTTAGGATATTTAGAAAAGAAATTGGCTCTGCAGTCTGCACACTTATATCCAAAAGTTTTTTGTACCCAGATGAAAGTTGTACACTTATTTCCAATTTTGTATTCTCTGATGAAGGCTGTGTGGCCGAAAACTTGGTTTTAATACAAATAACTTTGTTGTATGAGTATTGTGCAGAGCCTTCTATTTGCTTTGAATAAAATGTCTGCCAAGACATCATGACCCATCGTAAAACTTGGCCTGCATGTCTGAACCCTAACCTTGTTAATCTTTTTGAAAAACAAAAAAATCAGTGAGAATGTCTTTCCCGTCCTTCTGTGCATATTAGCTAACAAAATAGAATCCCTATCTAATATGGATGTGTATAGAAGGTCCTGTTTTGAATGATTTTATGTTTTAGTCAACAAAATAGAATCCATTAACCCTATCTAATATGACTCCATAAGCAAGGTCCTGTTTTGACCGAGATTCTATGCGTTTTATCCAATGAAATAGACTCCAATGACCCTTTCTATACAGTGGTTAAAGAGGGATTTGGCAGGAGGGGGAAATGTCATATTTTGTGTCGGCACAAACAAAGAAAAATGTAGGCTACTGAGGAAGAATGGGATGATATTGCCCCCCCCCCCCCACCCCCCCTTCTAATATGGATGCATATGCATGGTCCTGTTTTGACTGGGATTTGACATTGAGGAAATGAAAGTCTATGAACTGTGAATAGGGTGGGCAGGCAGAGGTGTCTGCGGGTGGGATTAGAGCAGAGGGGTTAAACCCACTATCATCCCTAAGCAGTTTAGATTTGCAGTGCCTGGCCAGAGCAGAGGCACAAAGAGAGTTGAAAGAGGACAGAGATTAATTGAGATTAAAGATGGCGGATATCTGCTTGGTATGTTAGAGGGATCAAGACAAATTCAGGCCGGGGGCCAAAAGTATTACATCACCCCGTACACCCCCCCTCCCTTATTCTAAAACATACATACACACACACACACACCCTCCCTCACTCCAACCCACCCAGTCCCAAACACGGCCAGCACCACTGCACGCACACACACACACACACACACACACACACACACACACACACACACACACACATGTACTAACTCAATTTGCTTAACATTTGTCAGTTTCCCTGTTCAATCTCACAGATGACTTTCACTCCTATCTAAGTATTGCAGCGTAAACATGCTGCGATTCCGCTTGCCTCCTGTGTTGGTATGGCAGAAATTCCATATTAGGTTAGGTCAGAACTCACAGTGCTGCTTAAAGGTATTATCCGGAGTGAATCAACAGATAGCCCTGCTGTTTTATAGTGCTAAGCACTATTGATAGCCACCTCAATTATCGAATTTTGTGAAACGTAGACCGAGTTTGCAAAACGGCAGCTAACACTAACAGAATGGGGCATGTCAAAACGAAACCTAATCGATTTGTTTTCGTTAGGACATGCCCCATTCTCTTACCGTTAGCTGTCGTTTTGCTATCTCAGTCTGCGTTGCACGGAATTCAGGCATTGAGGTGACTATCAGTAGCGCTTGCCACTATAAAACAGCAGGGCTACGTATTGATTTACTCCAGATCATTCCTTTAAGGCCCATGTTGCCATACAGTAGTAATAGATGTTTTTAGGAACATAATGCTGTGGTAGAGACCAGCATGTTATTTTGTCAACAGATTTGCCTTGCCAAAATGTATTTGTATTTTAATTATGTTCGCCTTAAAAGCCAGACTACAGTAGTATATGACATTTTATTATTAATGTATTTTTAATAATATAATATTATATTAATCAGTGTGTATGTATATGTGTGTAAATCTATGTGTATGTATAATGTAGGTGTAAATCATGTGTGTGTGTGTGTGTGTGTGTGTGTGTGTGTGTGTGTGTGTGTGTGTGTGTGTGTGTGTGTGTGTGTGTGTGTGTGTGTGTGTGTGTGTGTGTAGAGTGATTAGTGTATGGGACGGCACAGTTATATAACACTTTTAATTATTCCCACTTAATCTGAGTTTGGTATGGTATAGACTCGCATCCAGCTGTGCTCTCTTTTCAGGAGATAGAGAACAGCAAATTGTGTGTGTGTGTGTGTGTGTTTGTATGTGTGTGTGTGTGTGTGCTGTGTGTGTGTGTGTGTGTGTGTGTGTGTGTGAGTGAGTGAGTGCGTGTGTGTGTATGTGTGCACGTGGGCGCACGTGAGTGAGCGACAGTCTAAGACTGGCACGCCAGACCTCTTTAGGTTATTGGTGGACTCAGTTCTCACACACACAGCTGCTGAGAGAAAGAGAGAGAGAGTGTGAGAGAGAGAGGAAGGGAGAGAGGGAGAGAAGGAGAGAGAGAAAGTAAAAGAGTGTCTGTATGTACTCTATGCGTGATTTATGGCAATCAGCAGATTGCTTTTTGCCACTAATTTAACTGATGACTGTTTTTCCGCCCCCTCCTATAGCTTTTTACCTAACCGTCGGGATTATTATAACAGACCTTCAGGTATTCTATAGGACAAACCCATCAGTGCTGTCAATCTCATAGACCCCAGATTACAGCTTGTTCCCAAACGGATGGCTCAGATTGAATGACTCATGTTCAATGTCACTGAATATTTCCCACTACGCTACAGTATACTAGTCCACACCACAGCTCAGGCTGCATCTCTGCCAGTACTAATGCTGCACTATACTAAAGAGACAGTGCACTATGAATTACATGTATGACCCAGTGGAATGGAATACTGTTTTCTGATTGGCTGTCAGGGTGTCCGTTATTTCTAGATCACAGGACACCTGTGACGTTTGTCGGGTAAGAAAGTTTCACCAGCGTTCCTTATCAATGCTCTTTAGAATGCAGCCTTGTGGATCTTTTTTCATATCAATAATAGTACCCCAATCAAACAGGTTAACTTCTTTCAAAACTGAGCCACATGTTTCTTTTACTATGTTTTAAACACTTGCATACCGTCCATATTTAGTTGCTGAGCAGGATAACAGCCTGCGAGGTGTCCCGGTATAAGGTAATAATGGACTTGGCGGGGGCAGTTCGGCTGCGCCTTCGGGCCATTCTTCGCCTCCGCGTAGTCCATTATTACCTTATCGGGACACCACAGCGGCCGTTATCCCTTATAATTTTCTACATTTCACATTATTTCTTTGTTGAATGAAATGGGAGGCAGGCTAATGTTGCTGTCTGTTGGGGTCTTGTGGTGAGCCCTGTTCCCATATTTCTAAGGGCTCATTTTTTTGTTTGTTTATTTTTTCAATAGAAACATGTTCAGTGTCACATAATGTCCTAGATGGAATTGCTGGGCTAAGGGATGAATGACAGGATGTGTTGTGTGATGCTTTAGTTTTTTATCCAGGGTAAGGTCACCGAAGCTCTGCTGGCCCAGTAATGGCCAAACACACACACACACACACACACACACACACACACACACACACACACACACACACACACACGGTGTTGACCAACTAAATGTTCTCCATGGGCAGATGTTCTCTGTGGAACGTGACATGAGGAGTGACTGGTGTGTGTGTGTGTGTGTGTGTGTGTGTGTGTGTGTGTGTATGCATGAACAGGTGTGTTCTCTAGGGCGGATTTGGCAGAGGCACACTTGTAACTGGAGAGTGTATTCCATTTCTGGGCCCATTACACACACACACACACACACACACACACAAATTAAGTTCTTAGGGAATCCTGTCCTGATTCAGTGGTTAAAAGTGCTTGAAACAGTGTGTTTATGCTGGCAGCCACATTTACCATTTCTATGTGGCTGATTTCACAAACATACTGTTTTAACCTCTTTATAAATCATATGTATTGATACAAATAGTCATTTTTAGTGATGCATTTATTCACATATAATCTTGATATAATCCTTTAGAATTGCCTTTAGAAATGCCATGTCATGTACACCTCACAAAAGTGATTCAAATACTGTGGAAGAAATATCCGATAATATGTTACTTGAGGTTTGAACATAAAAACGACATGAATCTGCTAACATGACATGACACATATCATGAACATGTAATGACACTTCAGTATGTTTATAACTGTTAACTGTCATTCAGTTTTTTTTAGTGCTGTCAAACGATTAAAATAATTAATCTGATTAATCACAAACTTTTACAATGATTAATCGTGATTAATCACTTTTAATCGCAACTCATTTCCCTCAGTAAGAATTTGGATGCTAGGGTATGTTGGATCCTTATTTTGCCCTGTAAAGGCCCTGATACTTATAGTTGGCTTTGTTCTTGTCTAATGGGGCAATTCCCACCTGTCCCCTACCCCCAAGGGTTCTCCAAACATGTTGTTGGACAGTCAGGAGCTAGGCCATAATCTTTGTGTGATTTGATAGAAGAGTCATTTTCTATCTGAATTGAACATAATAAATGCCATGAAAGTGGAACCATACCCATCAGGATTAATCTGAGTTAATTTTTTTAATCTGAGATAATTTTTTTGGATTAATCATGTGATTAATCAGTTAATTTTGACAGCACTAGTTTTTTTGTATTGTAAAGTCAATGCTTTTTGGGGTCAGACATTAACAAAAACCTTATGACACTTAAAGTGAGGGTTTGACGTAATTCAACAAGCATCAACAGCACCAAAAGAAATTGAAATCGAAATTAGTGGTGCCAAATGATGTTCTAATTTCTTTCATTCCACATGTTATCTAGTGTAGTGTAGTCAGCAGGCTTGTGCCAGGGGTGCCGCTAGGGTGGAAAAGTTAAGATGATTATAAGGGCACGGCACCAACAGCGGGGCCCAGAGACAAATATTAATATTAAAAATAAATGTTTGGGGGTCCGAAAATGATTTTCTGTCATAGGGCCCAAAATTTCTAGCAGCGCCCCTGTTTGTGCAATTGAATAACACCACACCATCACTTTAATGACAACAATAATAGAGCTGTAAGATGCTGGATATTCTTAGCTCTCTTTAAACCCTCCACATAACAATGGTAGGTTGTCCAAAGAACTCTGTATCCTCAAAAATCTGATTCACTAAATGCATGTCATTTGGCGCACTTCCACTGTCTTCCAAGATATCACATGCATTGTTGTGTTGCCTCAGACAATTTTATGCTACTCATTTAGTGCATCATGGTGTACTTACTGTACATGGTACATGTGTGTTTTGGATCTGCATATGTTTGGGTTGACTAGAACTGGCCCTTGTCCATAGGACTATTATGATCAGTGAGGATAGTTTGTGACAAAATAAGAAAAAAAAAAACTGTCAACATGTTTCAGTCTAAATAGGGCCTTCATCAGGGCATTAGTATCAATGCCACATACTGAGCCCGTGTGTTGTTGTGTACAGTAAGTGGAGGTGCTCACATAGGTTAGGAATCTACTGGTGACCTCTGAACTCTCTGTAGGTTCCACAGCATAACAGGTTGGACTGTGCACATCTGAATCTGTGCCAACAGCCTTGATATTTCCAAAGTTAGAATGTTCTTTAGTGTGGATTTAGCTATGCCAGATTTTTGGCTGGATGGAGAGCAATGTTTGCAATGCGTGTGTGTGTGTGTGTGTGTGTGTGTGTGTGTGTGTGTGTGTGTGTGTGTGTGTGTGTGTGTGAGCCAAAAAGCACAAGCTCAAGGGGGATTTTAAAGCCATGTCTATGATGTCATGTTGATGAATGTGCCAAGGATGCCCTCTAATACCCGCATCATTTCCTGTGCCATCATGCCGTCCTCATACGTCTGTCTCGCTGGCACGCAAACCTGCCTGTTTCTCTCCCACTACACCCAAATGTCACTCCTAGACAAGCATGACGGGCAGGATTGGACAAAAGTATTACCTAAGCAACAACAAAGTACTAAATGTGACGTAAATAAAAAGTAAAAAGTGTAACACTGTAAATACACAACTATAAAAGCAATACACACTGGCTTTTTCAGACAGGACACATTTGCAGCACCATAGGTAGGATATATCCCATGTACGAGAGATAGAGAGAGGGATATACAGCAATACTTTATATCCCAGTCTATGGTGGCAACGTAACTTTATCATTGCTCTTAACTTTGATCTCATGGAATTCTTCGGTTGCCACTCTTCTGTTCTGGCTGTCCCAGACACTCTCTCTCTCTTTGAATTTGGGACATTTTGTGATTTGGTTGCTTTGCCTAAATGCTCTTGATTATTTTCCAGTTTAATTAAAGGGCCTGATGTGCTTTATCTGGACACTCTGCTCTAGTTCCAGCCCCAGCATACTGGCATTGGAGATTGCTCTGCCTGTTTGTTTGTTTGTTTGTTTGTTTGTTTGTTTGTGTTAGTGTGGGATGATGACCCACTAGGCCCTTGACCTACTCTTGGGTGTTTTAGATCAGCTTGGGGGTCAGTCTGTGTTTTTAGGAACTCTGTGTATGGGTGTGTGTGTGTGTGTGTGTATGTGTGTGTGTGTGTGTGTGTGTGTGTGTGTGTGTGTGTGTGTGTGTGTGTGTGTGTGTGTGTGTGTGTGTGT
The DNA here is from genome assembly GCA_027497455.2 of Sardinella longiceps. Taxonomy (NCBI): domain Eukaryota; kingdom Metazoa; phylum Chordata; class Actinopteri; order Clupeiformes; family Clupeidae; genus Sardinella; species Sardinella longiceps. The sequence continues at coordinate 2,182 of JAODXP020001573.1, read as the reverse complement.
AACTGTCTCTGCCTCTGTGTAATTTCTCAGAGGATGAGTGGACATGACACCTTTTCCACTTAATGAAGAGGGCGGAGACAAAGATGAGATTACTATGGCACTTGCCTCCACTTTTGCCTACCAATGTTAAAATCATAGAAAATTTCTCATTGTGACGTAATAGGTGAAAAACTTCAATGCATAAATAAATACATACATACATACGTATGGAAGTATGTAATTATACATACTGTATGTAGGCTACATACAAAAAATACATGTTCCTTTAGCAATGGTGTAACGGATGCCCGCTAGCTCGGCTACGTGTAAATCCTCGTCACCCAATTCCTTGGGCACTTCTAACGGCTGAATTAGCAGCTCGGGCTTTTGGCTCAGTGGTTAGAGCGCCCGACTCCCACGGCGGGAGTTTGTAGCTTGCGGGATGGTGGGTTCCAGACCCGTGTGAGGTGCTGACCGCCATCGGCTACAATAGCTTAGCATGAAATGTTTGTCTGTTTCCCTTAACTGAGTGAACCCTAACCCTCAGACCCATCTGCATGATCCTGTAGTGCTACTTAGTGATATGGATCATGGAAACATGATGTAAACAAACCCCTGGTTGAAAACATGCTGATTGATTTAATGATTAAGAAGCCACATGAGGTACCAATGCACAATTGAGATTAGAACTGACAGTGAACCTTTTTAAACACACACACACACACACACAGAGAGAGAGAGAGAGATATCCGTATTGGGACAATTTCTCTCTCTCTCTCATCTGATTGGGATTGACACTCAATGTGTGCAAACCCCCCTGCCCATGACAGCCCTCTTCTTAATCTCAAACCAGCCCGCAGGAGTGGGCCCGGGGACAGGTTCTGAATCCTGAGGGGACGGGCTGGAGGGGTGGGCCCAGCCAGGGATGGGTTTGGAGGCCTGCAGGGTGTTTGCCAGAGCTCCGTCCTCCATGCCATCTGTTGCCAAGAGTGCTGCTGCACACAGATTATGGGGATTGTGTCAGTTTTTCAGGGAAATGGCAGATTATTGGACGCTGTTTATTCCCTCATGGGTTAAGTTCATAAGGGTCATATGTCATTCATATATCTGAAATACGTCTCTGCCATAGACGACATATAAAAACACTCCCTGTGTCTCTGTCAGTCAGTCTGTCTGTCTGACTGGTTACAGTAGCCTACCTGTTTGCCTTTCTGCAGGCAAGCCATTCTGAAGCAGACGGGGGGATTGAGCCCAATTTTACAAACAGGACCAATTAATAAATAAAATAAATACCAAACTTCGCTTTAGACAACTATGCATTGGACGATAATGGCAAGACAAGACAAATTAACTGTTTATTTACAGTTTCTATAAATCATTTCTTGACATTAGAGATGTTTCAAAGACCCAGAAAGAACCACAGCAAAAACGGATCTAAGTGTGGGCTTTATTTGTACAGAAATATCATTCCAAAAAGATTTGCACAAGTCCTCCTGACAGCAAATATAATACTATCCAGATACAGTATATACAGATTAATCCAAACTCACGTCATCACTAAGATGGAGAAAGTGGGACAAGGGAGAGAGATTGCTATAAAAATAATTAGATTTAAGCTACATTTTAAAAAATACTGTTTGTTGTTTTAGTATAAAATCTGAATTGTTGCTTTTTTGCGGTTTTGTATCCTGATTTGAGTGTACACAGTGATATGTATTCATGCACCGGTGTCTGTGTGTGTGTGTGTGCATTAGTGTCTGTAATGCTGCTCTCCCCCCTCACTGGCGAGACATCATTTGGACAAATTCTGCAGAAGACAAAAAAAACTGTTGCTAAATGACTGAAACTGCTGTTCTTTTACTACAGTATGCCCAAAACGGAGACACATGAATTCTTACAACCTCAATATCCCAATATGAATATAGCCATTCTCGTGTGTGTGTGTGTGTGTGTGTGTGTGTGTGTGTGTGTGTGTGTGTGTTTGTTTGTTTGAGTGGCTACTCACCTTCAAAGTCTACGGTGCCATCTCCGTTATCGTCGGCCTCTTTAACGACGGCGTCAATCTCACGGCGGGTCATGTGATCACCCATCAACTTGGTCATGGCCTGCCGCAGCTCCTCGGTCGTAATCTCCCCGTCACCATCCATGTCAAACTACACACACAAAGGTCAGAGGTCACAGGCCACTCTCCCCAATCAGATCA
>JAODXP020001570.1:0-25224 GCA_027497455.2 Sardinella longiceps | reverse complement strand
ACATGAATATTATAAAGTTGCAATACCGTAGCCATGCACTGGGGGCTGACTGCAAAAGCAAGTAAATTCCCATAGATCCCCATTTTCAAAAGTCGATTTTTCACCCTACTTTTAGGAACTCATTCTGAGAAATGATAAAACCTGTAGATAAATTGTGTTCCTTTACGTTTAGTGGGGCGGTGACATGCGTTGCTCAAGTGAGAAAGAGAAAAGAAAGGAGATTCTGAGATAAGATAATAGAATGTGGCTCAAGTGTGAAAGACAGCAGAAAAGAGAACAAACACATCAGCATGTATGGATTAAAAAGAGGAAGTAAGATCATCAGTGTGTTACATTGGGCAGAAAGTCTCTGAAGGTAGCAGAAAGGCCAGACAGAGTAAATTCTTCAACACTGAAGGACGACATTTGGATCTGCTGATTCTCTAGTTGATGTCAGGTAGGTCTTTGGACTTTTTTTTGACCCCCAATGGTGGCTTCCAGGCAGTGTTGCCCCCCAATTTAGGGTTAGGATGAGGGTTGAGGGGGTTAGGTTTAGAGTATGGGTTAAGGTAGTGCCTTTTAGGCTGTGCTGCCTGGAAGGTGCCGTTGGGGGCAAAAAAACCCACCATTGAGCATTTGTCAGGTATGGACCACGTCTCCAGTACTGCCTTATGAGTTACTGTTTTAGTCAGGCTACTGTATATTTACACTTGTGTTCAGATTGGAGGATGCTTGTTAATTCACCTCATTTTGGGACGTAATCTACTGTAAGTTACTGTAAGTTATATGTACTGTAAATTTAAGGAAGTGTCGTTGATCGTGTTGCACCACAGCTGTTGAAGCTGCAGCTGTTTGATGTTTCAGTTTCCAGTTGTTTATCCTGTTACCTTAACCTGATGGACTAAACACTTTCACTTTGCTACACTTAGGGCAAATATTAGTAGTCAAGATAGTCTCACAAGGCATACAGTAATTTTGTGGTTGATAGGCCCCTCGTTTGATGCATAATATTATTGGGTCTGCTGGCAATTTCAAGTTATCTGATGGATGCTAATGTTGGATGTAAAAATATGTTACCCCCTTTTTGTGATATGTATAGAAATAGCCAATGGTTTCAAAAAATCGAACCTAATCAATCAGAAAAGAAAAACATTTTATAATAACTTTTCTGAAAAGTAACTTGATAGGGGTCCGTGTACTTTTTCGTTCATTCATTATTCTATTTTGGAAGTCGCACGAGAAATGAATAAGGACTCGTTTATGGTGTTTTACGCTTGAATATCACTATATGAAATGGAAACAAGCGCCATGTTTTGATATCGTTTAGGAACTGAAAATGAAACGCTGAATCCTAGAAAAAAAGAGAATAGCAATAAAGAAAAACATCCATCTGAATTGCGTCTTTGGTTTGTTAAGCACCCAGAATTCGGATGACTTGGAAGTAATTCTGGAAGTAGGTGGTTAAGTTTTTTGGTTTATTTGGAGGCAAATACCGACTTTGCAAGCATTGTTGCAGCAGTATTCCGGAACGTTGCTACACTTCAAAAGATGTGATTGATCTGTGATGAGTGTGCGAATAAAATTTTGTGATGCTCACAACCTCGTGAGATGGTTGCATATAGCAAGCAAGCGCCACAAGCAAGTGCATGCAAGCGCCACCACAATATTGAGTAGGACAGAGGACGGGAAGGGTAGACCAACTGTGATTGAGAAAGGATTTTGACAGCTCTGATTATCAGCATCTTCCATCAGCTTCCCTGCTCATCTCAAGCCTTTACCTGTGTATGTAGTCTACATGGACACATGGCTTCCCAACGATAATGCCCCAAATATATCAAAGAGAAATGTGCATTAAAAGTGCGTAAAACAGTGGTATGAAGAGCAAGTGCGCGCGCTTCAGCTCATTAGTGAACTTGCCAGCTAAAGAATAGCCTACACTATTATTTTTCTGTTATGTCTTTGGCTCCGGCTACGTCTGGAGCGTCTTTGCGTATGCCTCGTATGGTCGGCAGCTAACTTAGACCTTTTCTGGTGTGACTCTGCAAACTTTCCTTCCGGGTAAACGGAAGGGTTAGTCAAATGAATTTCAATAAATGAATAAACAAATACATTGAAAAACGATCAAAAATGTTGTAATTTCTTATAATACTATTATGGTATGAGACAAAACATGCAGAAAACCAAATACAGCCATTTCTGCGTATATGGCTTTGTACAAGACAAGAAGTTGCACCCTTTTTCCAATTTCATCTTTCATTCCAAAATAGAATAATGAATGAACGAAAAAGTACACGGACCGATAGGTCACTAGATAGGTCATCTTTTGATGAGTGAACTCTATATTTCTATTTTACACACTGAATGTTTCATGTGGCAGGACACTTGGCCAGTGATGACAGTTGCATACCACTCTTTGTGTGTCATTCTGATGCTGATGATTAAAGGTAAGATAATGTTCATATTTTTATCTTCATCCATGAATTAGTAACTCTCTTTCACACACACAAACACACAGTAGCCTATAAGTCTGGGGTGTGCAATTATTTTGGCCGAAGGGCCACATTGTCATTTAGATTTTCACTTACGGGCCGGGTGTTATCCATCAACCGGTTGATGCCGGTAAATTGGCAAGTCTCAAACCATAGCCTCACTTTCTGCAGAGGACATGTTAACATACAGGGTTAAAAGGGGGGATTTGTATATCATGACTACAACAAATTTCATAATTTAGGCCTACAATCTAAGTCTCCTTGGCTAAAAGATAAATTATTCTACTTTGGGAAGGCTCCACGGGCCGGATTAAATAGCTCAGCAGGCCGCATGTGGCCCCCGGGCATTAGTTTGCCCAGGCCTGCTATAAGTGAACACAAACTGAAAGAGAGCATTGAGCAACCTGTTGCTGCAGTGGCTGGTCAGCAATGGCACAAAAAATATAATCATGTAATCATGAACATGACTTGCAGAAGGAAAAAAAGTACAAGCATCTGGCACTATTATGGCCAATCATTCAGACTACCTAACCCACTGCGTTTGTAGACAGCATTGTTCTTGTGTAAACGCAAATTACAAGACACAGCTGATGAATTGTGGTTTGTTTTATGATCATTTACACACATTCCACTATTTCCATGCATGTTTTGTCATAAAACAAACGGTTGTGACTTGCAATTGGCATTTACATTATGTGCGGAAATTTTCTTCAAAACATTTTAATTTGTGAGTACTGAGTTCCCCCCCCCCCCCCCCCATTTGCTTTTGTTTGAATTCCCATTTTTGTTGTTGTGTGCCGCAGTTTCTATGGTGACTGTGTCTGCCTCAGAAAAGCCCTGTGTGTTCCCATTCCGCTATGGGAGCAAGATGTATGATGACTGCACTACAGATGGTCCTGGATCCAGTTTATGGTGTGGTATCACCTACAATTACGACGAGTGGCGATATTGTGACAGTGAGTACTATGACAGCACCAGTGAAAGCCATTTTAGGCCATGGTGTTCCAGTACCTACAATGAAAGGAAATGTCGAGAAGGTGACAATGAGGGCTTATTGGACACAAAGTTACAGTTACAGTTGAGTTACAGTTACTGTGTAAAAAAGGTGTTTTCTAATTTTCTAAAAAAGTAAAAAAGATCAAATATCAGGCCTGCATTTACAGGGTGTCTGATGTGTGATTTGTGTAATCTGAATATGATCAGTATAGGCTACTCCACCTACTTTATTCCAATTATGCTTATTCAGAATATGACCTTTTCGGGTGGTAATCAGAATATTGTGTTTACATGGCACTATCATATTCAGGCTCTATCATATTCAGAATATGGCCATAATCCGAATAATATCAGAATATTGTCCATGTAAACGCAGTCAGTGCCCAGTGTTTATAGAGCACTAACACAAAGAAACATGATGTATGGATGCCAATTCATTTTTGATGATCTTGAGTTACAGTATCAGTGTAAAAAGACCAAATTTCAGGCCTGCATTTACAGGGTGTCTGATGTCTAATTTGTGTTTCAGGTGCAAGCAGATGGAGTGTGTCTTATTACCCATACAGAATCTGTGCTGTCATGGGTTCTTCAGTCCACATGTCCTGCTCATACACATATCCCTCTCATCTGACAGTGAAGAAAGTCTACTGGATAAACTCAGACAGTGGTGAAGCCCCTGATATCTCTCAGCTGTCTCAGTACAGAGACAGAGTAACAGCAAAATGTACGGATAGACACTGCTCTCTACGTATAAACTCAGTCAGATATTCAGATAGTGGAGATTATTACTGCAGGATTAAAACTAATGTTTGGAGGGAAACATGGCCCCAGACACCTGGAGTGAAAATTTCAGTCACAGGTAAAGACATGTTTTGGACATTATTGAGATCTAGAGTACAGAAACAGTCAGAACGTTGTTCCTTCTTTTCAGAGAGTTGGACTAATGTTCAATGTTAAAGAATGCAGTATTGTTTATTTTGTAATATAAATATACACATACTCACTCTGGCACACAGATATAATTTTTTCCCATTTTTTTTTCTGTTTGACCTTTTCAGTTTAAACAAAATAAAATAAGTTGTTCTGTGAATGCATATCTGAAATATTAACATATTACGCCAAATTAGCTGTTTTTATAGATTTGCGGGCTTCATTTCCAGAAGTTCCAGTGAAAGTGATCACATGACTTGCCGCACTTAAAGGAGCAGGTCACTGACAGCCAAATTCTGATGCTCTTTCCCTGTTCTCAGCCCTGCAGGTTGTTTCATCTGGCAAAGCAGAAGTGAAGGAGGGAGATCATGTGACTCTCACCTGCAACATCAGCTGTCCTTCAGCTATAAGTCTTTCATTCATCTGGAGTAAAGATGGACGTCCTGTAGAGAAGAAGCAGATCATCAACAACAAGCTGCAGCTCCACCCAGTCAGCAGAGAGGATAGGGGCAACTACACCTGTGCTGTTGGAGGATATGAGGAATTTCCCTCTCCACCTGAGAGACTCCGTGTCATGTGTGAGTATGACAAAAAAGTAGCGTATTTAATAAGTGGGGGAAAAATCCAGAGCCATGTCTTAATGAGATAATGAGAAAATGTGATATTTTGATACTAAGGGCAATCTTGAACCGGACATCGTGTTCATACCAAAAATCAGAGCTTTTGGGAACCTCAAACTTGGTTCCCATCAGGCAACAAGTAAAACTTGGTTTTTCAAAGCAAATCGTGACGACATGAGTGAACGTCACCAGGGTTAAGTCGGGTCAAAGTGGAAAACAAATAAATCAAGGAAACATGAGCAGGGATAATGAGGGAAATCAAGTGAAAATGAGTTTGTGCAGTGATCGGTGGATGAGAGAAATATTTGCTTAATATTTGGAGACATTTCTAGCAGAAGTTAGACGTCACTAAAAGTAATATGGTAAACTGTCTGCTTTTGTGGCGAAGCAACGCCCTTTGTGGATAATTTGTCATGGGCTCACATTAATCTGGTGCGGGAACCAGCTTGAGGGGTCATCCCTATGCATTTTCTGTTCACATGTCTTTATGCGATAGATCCTCCACAGAATTTCAAGATACATACAAACTGGACAATCAGATAGATACTGGACATGCAATTAGAGGGGTCATCTCTATGTACTTTCTGTCTTTTTGGGCTAGATCCTCCACAGAATATGCAAATTCAAATCAGTCCATCTGGTGGAATAATCGAGGGAAATGAAGTGGCCCTGACCTGCATGAGTGAAGCTGACCCACCAGTACACACATACACCTGGATCAAGAAGAGTGGAGCTGTAGAACTGAAGTCAGGAGAGAAGAAGATACTCACCTTCAGCAAGATCCGCTCTGAGGACAGTGGAGACTATCAATGCCAAGCAATGAATGAGATCGGTCAAAATAATTCTTTATTTGTGACTGTTCAAGTGTTATGTAAGTTTCAAAGTTTTCTCAACACCTGTGTTTATTCGGCTTCCTTTAGCACAACATTATCTGATCTGTTCCTTCTTTTCCCGTCTAGTTCCTCCAAAGAACACAAGAGTCTTCACTAGTCACTCAGGTGTGATAACCAAGGGCACCACAGTGACTCTGACCTGCAGCAGTGATGCCAACCCACCTGTGGAGAACTACACCTGGTTCAAGGGTGGACGAGCTCTCTCCCGTATTGAATCTGGGCAGAATCACAGCATCCCAAACATTACCTCTGAGGATGGAGGACAGTACTACTGTGAGGCCAGGAATGAAGTTGGAGCTGAGAAATCCACAACTGTATCAATCATTGTTGAAGGTATCTCAGATTGCACCTTAGTTTATCAATGTGACTAATTAATTTGAGACTCTGCTACTAACGTATAATGTTTCCTTTAAAGGACAGCTCCGGAGTGAATTCAAGCATAGCCCTTTTGAATAAGCATGCTAAATGCACCAGTTAGCGAGTGGAACATGATAATTTGGTACAGCCTAGACCGAACATGATCACAGAAGCGAACAAGCACTTTACACTGAATCAATAGAACCTCATTATTTGAAACAGAAAGTAAGATCTGAGGTGCTGTTGACTCATTGTAACGTCTTTCGCGTTCACGTTAGGTCTATGCTGTTCGAAATTCTTTCATTCCATGTGAAATATATTGCTGATAGGAAAGGCTCGTACAACAGGGCTATGCTTATCTTACTCTGGAGCTACACTTTAATTATTGAATTGCAGGTGACCAGAGGCCTGTGACCACTGCTGTGGTTGCAATTTTAGCCTCAGTCTCGTTCTGTTTACTGGTGGCTTTGATCTCTGCTGGTGTCTGGATTAGGTGAGTGGACACAGAGATTAGGATTATGGTTAGGATTTGGGGTTTACTGATGTCTGACTGATATGAGTTTTTCTTTTTCTAATTCTGGCAGATACTGCATGAAAGGAAAACGGTCTCAAAGGCAAAATACTGATGTGAGTGCCATATCTCTCTCTCTCTCTCTCTCTCTCTATACAACTCTATATGGATATTAATATTTATGGGCCCTTTGCACATTCACTTTTTAAAAAATGCTCAGTTATTTCTTGTTACATTGGCTGCATAACAATCACGATAAAAGAAAACACAAACTTGCATTTTGACTGTCTGTCAGACATTTAGCAAAGTCCACTCTGGTCATAGTCAAACAAAACTACTAATTTTAACAGTAGCCTTTAAATCATTAATTTAAAATGACATTAGCTGCTAAAATCGTAACGTGACAACCAGTGTTCTATCTCAGTGACTGTAGCCATTGTACTACTGTATGTAACTTGAAATCTAGGAGCCTTATAGAATTTCATGTGCATGAAATGAATTTTATAACAGTGTAGTCATTCTTTCAGGATCACGATGACGCCCAGTATTCCAACATCGGCTTCCAGAGTTCTGCTGGTCAGAGTGGAGCTGCTGGTCCCCCCAGTGCTGAGACTGCAGGAGGGGAAGAGGAAGAAGTCCAGTATGCAAGCATTCAGCCGAGGTCTTCAAGGGAGACAGGGGCAGCAGAGGCTGATGATGACCAATATGCCAGTGTCCAGATAACCCCCTCCAGCCAGACTGCAGGAAGAGAAGATGAAGATGATGAGGATGAAGATGATGATGATGATGATGTCCAGTACTCCAGTGTTCAGTTCAAGAAGAAGAAAAGTGACGCTCAGTCTTACAGGGCTGCTGATACATACACGTGGGTGGCTGCATTTTCTACTCATTTCACTTTAGATAGAGAATTGATTTTAGTACTGAAAGAATTATAGAGATTATACATTAAATTACTCATATACTTTTGGTAAAATATACAGTACTAGATTGACAGTGATAACTATGTGAAGTGAGCACAGGTATTATGATGGTGCTCTAAATTGCAGCATATAGTGTTCAAACTAATGTGGCAGTGCATTATTAGTCAAACTGGGTCAGTTGTGTCAGCTGCACGTTCACAACAGTACATTTATTGTTGCAGTTCCACTCTTCAGCCAGAGGAGGAGCCCTCGGTGATCTACGCCAGTCTGCAGAACAGACATTGAACACTTGCAAAAGGAGAGACTGGAGCACACTGATGAAACTTGCAGTCTTTGATTTGTGCAAAACCGACCAACATTTCAACACTTCTGTGTCTTCCTGAGAGTCAAAACGTTTTGCACAAATATAAGACTGCAAGTTTCATCAGGGTGCTTCTGTCTTCTCCTTCCATAAGATTTTCAGTCCAAACGAGATCTGATACTGCAGGACGAAGATTGACACATGGAGTTCCCTATTTTTATGGGACATTGATTACTATGTGATGCTATTGAGTTCTAGGGTAGCCTACATCTGTGTGTTTAATCTGGTGTTTTTATGATCAGGGGTTCTAAGACGTTTATTAAAGTTTACTCAGAGAGAAGAAGAATGGTATGAGTGAGAGCCGTGTTGTTGTTTTGTTGAGTGAGAGACATGTGAGAGTGTTAAGATTAGTGTTTTAGTTTATAGTGGTTGGGAGTTTGTTATTTTGGACACCTCCTACTGCACTTCTGCCTAGGTTGTAAACCATATAGGCAATAAAAGATCCTGTTTTGGTGTTGGACATCTCAACCTCCGTCTCCGTGTCTATCCATCAAGCTACGGCGCTACACATGGAGTTCCCTATTTTTATGAGACATTGAACACTATGTGATGCTATTGAGTCCTAGGGTAGCCTACATCTCAGTACTAAATTTCTCCATCCTCCTTAAATTTGTCCAACCTTTCCTCCGCCCTAGCCCCTACTTGAGTGAAGGAAACAAGGAATATTTCAAGTTATCTCTACAAAAGATACACCAGTGCTTCCTCACTTTTCGGACCTTTCTCCTCTCTCCTCCGTCCTTGTTCTTCTCTCCTGCTCTCAGCAAATAGACAAATTAGACATCCCTGATGACGTTGAGCCACAAGCGTTTTCCAGGGAACAAGGATGGAGGACTGTGGTATGAGGAAACATATTTAAATCTACCAACAGAATGTATGATTGGAATATTGTCTTGATGATGTTAGGTTTTTTTATGATATTATACTGTTTATATATACAGTATAGACACCAAACTATTTAGGCTCTGATTTTCAGGGGTGTAATCACTTCGCATTACTGTTGATTTCTCATATGTATAAACTGCCATGTCATGATAACATCACAATTCACAGATGATGAGGTTGTAAAGAGGAAGTTGTTGTGTGTGTTTGGGCATAGTTTTGTAATTTAAATATGTAGAATCAGTTAAAATTAATAGGCCTACACCACTAGAAGAGAAAATACAAGGGATTTGGATTCCCACCTTCATTGAGTCTATGGAATTCAAATAGATCTACAAACACGATTGCTCACAAACTCTCATCCATCCCTTTCCCTAATTAATTGAACAAACAAATAAATAAACAAACAAATACATAAATGGATGTGTACTTTTATTACAGTTTTAATGCAACTTCACTAAAGGTATTGTATATTTATTGTAGTAATTAATGAAATACTTGAGCCATAAATAAACAATGCCTGAACATACAGTGTTCTACTTTACTTCAAAGTGGAACTGAAGACCACAGCACGCACAACCGCAGTCAGTTTATGCAAGCATTTATATAACTCAAATCCTGTCTCAGAACTCATCCCCCCCCCATAATATCCCCATAACATAGACCTAATATGTGATAAATGCCTTGTCACAGTGTGCATGCTCTTTCCCAAGAGAAACCACTCCCATCTCTGTGGTCTGGGGAAGAGGAAGTTGTGTTGTCATCATGTACATATTTATTTATTTACAACCTTACTGTTTTATAGGGCATGAATTCATGTGTGTGTGAGGCTATGGTGATATACCACAGGAAACTACACGCCAGAGTAGATAGGTGCAACTCATTGTGCACTTGCAGTAGACCGTGGGATGCACTGGTAGGGGCTTAGTAATCATTAAATTAACTAATTAACCAATTATAATTAATCACTGTAAGTCCTGAACCATACCTTTCATAGCATAACTTAACCATGGGCCAATGAGAATCTGGGAGCTTTCTGGAGAGAGGAGAACTCAATTACACTCAGATAGGAAGTGACATGTGAAAAGAGGACATATCAAGATAGATAGAGAGAGAGACAGAGGAAGTAAAGGCTGTGTAAATAGAGGCTCTGAATGGCATGCATTCGTGGGACACGGTGAGAATGGCTCTTCTCAAGGCCCTCCTGATTCTCAGCATATAGGTAAGAGCACGTCTTACAACACTTTGAAAACAGAGATATATAGTACATGTAAAAATACATCAAAACAGCACAGAATGTCTCGGGAGAATCTACTATATGTAGGCTACTGTACAATTCATGCTGAAATTTTGTTTAGGCTCAGTACACTTCGGAAAAAGAACAAAAAGTTCCACTAAATTTATTGTACAATTTGTGTGACTACTATAACCTGGGGTTGTATTTGCAACATTCATAAGACAATAACTTTTTGTACTGGTATGTGGGTGGTTCCATTCCAGATAATGTCTATGTGTGTTGGTGCCACACAGTACACAGAGAGAACGCAATGGAGAACTGCATTGACATACTATTCAGTTGCATGACCATATCAGTCAAAACTCACACTAACGATCTGTTAGGAAAAACAATAAGCAAAATGTATTTTCTACTCTATGTACTGTAGGATTATATTACACGCAGCAGAACACTTGACCAGTGAGGATGGTTGCATTCCACACTTCCCTTGTCGTCATTTTGATGGTGATTAAAGGTAAATGGCCGGAAACATACACTTGTTAACTGTAACTAATTGTGAATGAGATGAGATAGGTCCCATTCAAAATCATCAGACTGTAGTTGAGAAAGAGCACTGACTAAAAAAACACTTCTGAGTTAAAATGCAGATAGTGAAAATAAAGTACCGTGCAAAAGGAAAAAAAGTGACTAGATCGGCTGTCTAGATCATGATATGCACATGAACAAACTTTCATTTTACTGTCATTTATACCTTACCTCACTCACATCAGATGATGTGCTACGTAGCAATCTGATGTTGAAGCCATTGAGAGGGATTTCAAGCCCGAGATTCTATAACCGGACCAATCAGGACCGCTGGCTGCTGTTGAGGATGTGACGTAGCGGAGAAGTGACTGTTTTGAATCCAACAAACATAACCAGTGTCATCGTTTGGTTTCAATGTGATTGGCTGAAGTGGTACATCAATTAAATTGATGGACAAGCCGTTTGTCCAGTTAGATTCAAAGATTTCTGGCTCCTGAAATAACTCTGCTATGGCTCAACATCAGATGCTCGCACCTTAGTGATGCATCTGACGTGAGTGAGGTAAATTTATACCTCTGCTTGGTCAAAGTTCCTATTGTGATGCACTATTTAGAAAGTGCATTATTTTTCAGGTAACTGCATGGCTATGAAGTTGTTCCACTACCCTTCATTCCAGACTTGCATATCAATTCGCCCAACTCGCTCTGACCTTTAGCTAAACTGCAGGGTAGCCGCGGGGTCTTAAAAGTCTTAAAAAAGTCTTAAATTAAATGTTCCAAAATTAAGGCCTTAAAAAGTCTTAAATTCCGTTGCAAAGTCTTAATTTTCAAAATTAAAGTCTTAAATATCATAAATGTACTACTTTCATAGTCAACCTTAATGCAGCGTCATAGAACTTCTCATTTTTTGGAGTAGCCTATTTGCAAACTTTGTGCCGACAGCCATTTTAAACAGGCTTCGGCGCTACCAGTGAGCCAACCTGTGAGCGCCTAGCATGCTGTATTCGCGTCATTGTATCAAGTGAAAACACGCTGGCAGCAGCAGCCCCTCCTTCCCTCTATCTGTCTTGAGTGCGTCAGGTTATCAGCCTCATTGGGAAGGTAAACGGTCTTGGTGGGATATGAAAAACTGAGATTATGAATGAAGTTAGTAATAATGGTAGTAGCTAAACGACAATCTGTAAGATATTTGCCAGCTAGCTTGTGTTTGCTAGTCAATGTTATTTCAGTTGGAAAAGTTGACCGTGTTTTCGTCAAGCGTCCTTTTTTTTTGACTCATCAAGAGCACACTGCAGTTTATGCGTGGTGGCTGCATGGTTTATTATGCCATACAGGCTATCACGCAAATTCAATGAAAGTAGCCTACAACTAAATTAGCAAATTGGATTAATCCAGATATTTGCCTGTTAATACAAAATGCTTATATCCTTGATATAGATAAATGCAACCAAAACTGAATTCCAAAAGAACATTGCTGTAGCATTTGGCTATGGGCTGCAGTGCAGTCATATTGCACCAATATGTGAGCTTTATAAATAAGCTAATTTGGTATTAAATATAGGTTATCTAGAAGTGTAAGCTAAATTTAAAGTGGCAGCAGCAAAAATGTCAACAGAGTAGGCTACTTGCTGTAGGCCAGTATGAATACCAGTTGTCAGATATACAATAAGTAGTATAAAAAGTACAAGAAAAGAGTAAAATAGCAATGATTATATTACTATATAAAAGAAAATGATTATGATTATGGTTACCTTAATTAAATAAGGTGAAAGGCAGGTGAAAGGCCAGTCATGATCAAAGAACAGAATTGTCAGGCAGTGATTTTTGTATTTAGGCCTATAGCTACATGAAATGTTTTTTTTTCATGAAGCCTTCAGCTTTCTGACTAGAAAAATAGGGGGAAATATTCAAAAGTGGGGTCTGTGACCCCCAGGAGGTCTGTGTTGTTGTAGTTAGCTAAACTTTTACTTACTTTTTGTTTGTTTCTGTCTTTAAAAGAAAAGTCTAGTTAACAAACCTTCTATTAATAAGACCTGACCTTACTCTAGATTACATCAATATTGATGTGGTTTAATCAGCTGTATGGCTTTCCATGTTAAACTCTAGGTAATGTTGGGTCAGCCCACTGTGTTTCTGTAAGTTCTGTAAGTTTGAAACCCTCCAGTACCGATTGCGATTTTGGGCCGTTCAGGTCTTAATTTTCTTTGAAGTGGTCTTAAAAAGGTCTTTAAAAAGTCTTAAATTTGTGGTGGTCAAACCTGAGGAAACCCTGAACTGTCACGTTAACACAGGATTTAGAGAGCCGACTGACGTTCATGACACAGCAACATAACTTGTGACCGAGATGGTTTTTAACTCTGCTACACTTTATTTGGAAGTGTGGGAAGTGGTGAATTTACACAGCCCAAGACATATTAGAATTATTGGATTTAGCGCTTGACAACGGCAGATGGAATTAACGACTGACTTGGCAACTGTACATTAGACCTAATAACCGCAGTTTATCCTGATAAGTTTTGATTGAGACAATGTGTGGCGGAAAGAAGTAGTTCTGCAAACGAGCTTATCTTCAGCCATCAGCTAGCCACCTAGCCATCAAATTGAGAATATTGTTAGCCAAATGACATAGCACAAAAGTGGCAACAGTGGTATAAGTGGGATAATGACCGACACAGCGTGCAGATATAGAAAAATAATGCACTTATCAAATTTAGAAGGCAACTCGGCTGGCGCCTTGTTTGCCTAAGGTTAGAAGTAGAGATCTGCATTGGGACTGGGTCCCACTGGGACCCGCGGGACCCAACGCAAAACTCGCGGGAACGGGCGGTTTGCACTTGGCTGCGGGCGGGAACGGGCGGACAACTTAAAAACACTGCGGGAACAGTGGGACTGGGACTTCGAGTTGTTCTTTGCTTTGTAACATTTAGCCTACTTATTCAAAAGGAATTAACTTCATACAAACATGTGGCAAGGTCTCTCTGTTACTTCTTGCCTGCTTCTACGTTTCCTCTAGCTGGCAGTAAATCCATCCATTAACCAGAGAAATTCATAAACGGGCTCTGCATTAACTCTCTATATACGGCTCTGTTAACTCTTATGTTGGAGCACCCTCTAGTGGACAATATTATAGTTTCAACAGTTTAACATTGATTTCCGCAGTAACTCAATAACAGTTCTTAAACTGATAACATTATCTACGATATCACAGTTTCTATTCGTGTTTTTTCGATAAAGATACCTGCTACATCTGATAATTTTCATGTTCCATGGGCCTATTTTTGCAAAGCAAGCTGTTTTATGTGCCGTGATGGTGCAAGGTTTTTGACTAAGTTGCATTTAAATATATTGTGTTTCTTATGTCTGTCGAAAAGAGACCTTAACCTCAATCACTGCGTGAATATATGAAAGGTAAGAAAAAAGAAATAATATAATATGAAACTGCCTTTATTTTATTTAAAAACTACATGGAAATAATGAAATAGGAGCGCTATCCCGACCAATGCGTCAACCCCAAGAATCTCTCTATTAGCCTAATAGCCTAAAATAGGCCTACACTTTCTCCTGCGGGATGGGAGAAGACAAAAAATCAATGCATCTCTATCAGTGTGCGGGAATAACTTCTCACACTTTCGCGGGTTGCGGCCGGGAATGGACATACACATCGCGGGAATGGCCGGACACGCTGCGCACCCTTGCGGTAGCGGGCGGTAATGGTCAGAAATTCTGCAGGAGTGGGATGAAAAAAACAGTCCCGCGCAGTTCTCTAGTTAGAAGTTCAAACATGCATTATGTATCTATCTATATCTGGACGCTGTGTCGTTCATTATCCCTTACGCAACAATCTATTTATTTATTGTTGCCATTGTTTCCAGTCACTCACCTGTATTGTATGTCGTCTTGACACTTGCAGTTTCAATGGTGACCATGGAAACAGATCCAGGGAAGCCCTGTACGTTCCCATTCCGCTATGAGAAAAATGAGTACACAGACTGCACTATAAGAAAGCATGACCGTCCATGGTGTTCCACAACCTTCTACTACAAAGGAAAATGGCGAGACTGTGACAGTGAGTATAATGTATCCCCATTAGCATGATTTGTACATGTATGATCTAGATGAGTTTGAGTTATGGACAGATAAAAGTACATTAACTAGGTCAGATGCACATTTGTCAGCGGAAAAATACCAAATTGTAGACCTGCATCTAACCTGTGTGTTTTGTGTTTCAGGTGCAAACAGCTGGAGGGTGACTTACTCCCATCAGAGTATCTGTGCTTTAGAGGGATCTACAGTGGACATGTCCTGCTCTTACACGTATCCCTCTCATCTGACAGTGCAGGAAGTCCACTGGATTAATAGCCTCAGTGGTCCGGCTTCTGATGTCTCTCAGCTGCCTCAGTATAAAGATAGAGTTAGAGTGGACTGTATAGATAAAAGCTGCTCTCTACATATAAATTCAGTTAAACATTCTGATAGCAGAGATTATTACTGCAGGATTACTACTAACGTTGAGAGGGAAACATGGAGCGGGACACCTGGAGTGAAAATTTCAGTCACAGGTAAAGACATTTTTCATTCCATTCACTCCTCAGTGTAAAGATTTCCATTCTGCAACACCTCAGCACAGCAGGATATTCATTTGTATCTACTATATTATCACGATTTACATTACTGTAAAAAAAAAAAAAAGTAGACTATTTTGTTAATCCACAATGCTCACTCACATATTTATTGCACAACCACAATCAAACACACACTTGAACACTTACAACATTATATTTCACACTGATAACCACTGCAAAACTATCAAACTAAATGTTTGTTTGAGTTGGGGTCATTCTGTCTCAATTCACCCAAATTCTGGTAAAGTTCCAGCTTGACCATCTCCGCATTTCCTGAAAAAACCATTAGGCTACCATTTTTAATAGTAAGAATCCAAAATATTAGGGTCATGCCCTCAATAGTTTTTTTTTTATAACAAATAATATTTGGATAATATTGGTATGACCCTAATTTCATGAGGAATGAATTGCATGCTTTTAGGGCAATTTTTGGAATAATTTGAAAGCAATAGCAGGAAAACTTTCTCACCTGTAGCCTTCAAATTTTCTACTGTCAATATCTGTTAGTTATAACCTCCAGCATAACCTAGGATAGTAGGTAGGCACTCCAATTTTAAATGTTTTCTCACAAAAAGTCACGTTAGGGGAATGTTGCAGGAACGTTCACCTGACCAGACAATGCAACCAGCAGCAAACATTTTAGGTCTGTTTTTTTTTTTTTTTTTTTTTAAACTAGGCTATCCTAGTGCCCCTGTAGAGAACCAAAGTAACTTTCATGCAATGTTCCCTCACCCAATAGTTAACCTTCCTGGAACGGTCCCAGAACCAAAAAACGTTACTGGGGATGTCTTTGTGTTTTTGCGATAACATACATTCTGACCCCTCATTGTACAGTTTTCCATTCTGCTACACCTCAGCGAGGTGAAAAGATAATTTGAAGACGATTCATATGAACATTAACAATACAGATGGATCAGCACAGTGATTGACACATGCATAACATCTTGCTATTTTAATATATGTATAATAATTTATGCATATAAGTTTAATAATTTATGCATATGTAGCCAGTGGCGGACTGCACCGCACACGGGTCTCGAACCCGCCACCCCGCAAGCTACAAACTCCCGGCGTGGGAGTGGAACGCTCTAACCAACTGAGCTAAAAGCCCGAGCTTCTAACTCAGCATGTTAGAAGCGCCCATGGAATTGGGTGATGAGGATTTACACACTACCACCGAGCTAGCCGCGCTAGCTGGCCTCCGTTACATGTTAGTTTTGTGATAAATGCACACACACAAAAACTCTTACTCTTTTCCATTAGCAGCAGCATGATTGTCTTAAAGCCACCACATGCAACTTTTAGGTAAAATTTCGACGTTTCCTACTCATTACACCTTTATGTAAATTGCCTAGAACTCACTAGGCTTAATAAATGACATGTTCCGGAGTAAAACGAGCCCCTGCACGAGATTGTCCGACCCTCCTAGAGGCAGATACCGCCTCTGCAAGATCAGGGAGCGCGTCCCGGCTATCGTAAGTTTTGGTTAGCAAGCAAGCTAGGTCACGTGACTTAGCCAGAGTTTACTGTTTGAATTACAATGCAATTTGTGACTTCTCAGCGCATTCAACTGTCGATACATTTTGTTAGCGGCGATCACCATTGACTATGCAATTCTAAATGGAGGATTATTGGCAAAAACGCTAAATAACTGCTTTGTTTGGTTGTTAGCTTACTGGATGACGCCACCGGATCCTGCATAGGTTCTCTTTAAATAATGATCTTCAGTCAAGCCTATGTAAATGACTGATGTTTCACTGTTACTGTGTCATAAACATTAAGTTTTCATCTGAAAGTGGCCACGTGAGAAAAGGTGATAATGTGATGCTATTTATATCCTTATTACAGATCTGCGGGTTGTTTTATCTCCAGTGAAAAGAGAAGTAGAGGAAGGAGATCATATGACTCTTACCTGCAAGACTACCTGCACTCCAACTGCCAATCCCTCATTCATCTGGAGTAAAGATGGACATCCTGTAGAGAAGAAGCAGATCATCAACAACCAGCTGCAGCTCCACCCAGTCAGCAGAGAGGATGACGGTAGCTACACCTGTGCTGTTAGAGGACACGAGCATCTCCCATCTCCACCTGAGAGACTTATTGTCATGTGTGAGTATGACAAAAACAGTGTGTGTGTTTGTGAGTGTGTGTGTGTGTGTGTGTGTGTGTGTGGGGGGGGTGGGGGTGGTGATTGTTTAGTAAACACATTTGCCATTTGCATTTTGGTGCGACATAGATCCCCCTGAAAGCATACACATTCAAGTCAGTCTACAGAAAATAATTGCGGGCGATACAGTGACTCTGACCTGCTTGAGTGAAGCTGCTCCACCAGTACACACATACACCTGGATCAAGAAGAGTGGAGCTGTAGAACTGAAGTCAGGAGAGGACAACACACTCATCTTCAGCAAGATCCGTTCTGAGGACAGTGGAGAGTATCTCTGTCAAGTAGCCAATAGGATTGGTCAACAGGACTCTGCTTCTGTGACCCTCAAGGTTCTATGTGAGTTTCATACACATTGTCAACATGAACAAAATATATTTGTTGATTGGTTTCACTTTTATTTCCTCAGTTGAAGATTACCTGCACCTTTTTATCCATTTAGATCCCCCAAAGAACACCACAGTCTTCTCTAGTCATTCCGGTGTGATAATCCAGGGCACTTCAGTGAATCTTACCTGCAGCAGTGATGCCAACCCACCTGTGGAGAACTACACCTGGTTTAAGGGTAAACAAGCTCTCACCAATTCTGGGCAGAATCGCAGCATCACTAACATCAAATCTGAGGATGGAGGACAGTACTACTGTGAGGCAAGGAATGAAATTGGAGTTGAGAAATCTACAGCTATATCAGTGATAGTAGAAGGTATCTCGGATTGCACCTTCGTTTCTCGTTTGTGACTAATTAACTTGAGATTCTCCTCCTCACTTGATTTATATTTCTGTAATTTCAGTTGAAGGTGACCTAAGTCCTGTGACCACTACTGCTTTGGTCCCAGTTATAGCCTCAGTTTCATTATTTCTACTTTTGGCTTTGGTCTGTGCTGGTATCTGGATTTGGTGAGTGGACTCAGAGTAAGAGATTAGGATTGTGGTTATGTTTTGGGGTTTACAGAATATTATTTATTTTTAACTTTTTTCAACAGCTATCACAGGAAAGGAAAACAGTCTCAAAAGGAAAATATTGATGTAAGTTATACAAATAAAATTGAATTGAATTGAAAGTTCCTGGCAGTAATACTAAACGACTCAATCATCTTAACATTCACTAAATTCTATTTAGTTCAATCAAAGATTGTACTCTTTCTTCCAGGATCAGGATGATGCACAATACTCCAACATAAACTTCCAGAGGTCTGCTGGTCAGAGTGGAGCTGCTGGTCACCCCTGTGCTGAGGCTGCAGGAGGAGAAAATGATAGTGTCCAGTATGCCAATGTCCAGCCAAAGTCTTCAAGGGAGAGAGGGTCAGTTCAGGTGGATGATGCCCAGTATGCCAGTGTACAGAAGGAGAGAGGGGCAGCACAGGGAGATGATGCCCAGTATGCCAGTGTCCAGTTAAACCACCCCAGACAGGCTGGAGGAGAAGCTATGGGGGATGATGTCCAGTACTGCAGCGTCCAGTTCAAGAAAGGAGGCACTCAGTCTCACAACGCTGATGCATGGTGCGTAGCAACTCTACATTTACACTCGTTTCACTAATGTACTGCATTTAGAAGAGAAATTTAAATTGATTGACCACTGTGACAGGTGAGAGAGACGTTGATTGCTGAAAAAAATGATGATTTTTGTGTTGCAGTTCCACTTTTCAGCCAGAGGAGGAGCCCTCAGTGACCTATGCTAGTGTACAACACAAAGCTTGAACTCTATTTGATACAACCTGTTTCCCAAAAACATAGTGGATAACCAGTTAGCAACTTAGTCAGTTGGCAATGGGAAAATGCATTGCAACCAACAAAGTTGCTAACTTAGTTAGCTATTATAGGCCTACTTTTGGGAAGGACCCCTGCTTAGCTCATTGGGGATCATAAAATGGTTGAATGTTGATGTTGAATGTTGAAAATTGATAATTGAGCTTAAAACAGAATATGTTAAACATTGTGTATCCAATTATTACAAGTCAAGCAAATGTATTTTTACAAGTCTAGTTACAACCAAAATACTTGATTTTAACTAAATGGCGCCCTCTTTGGATGTTGAACTGCCATTGATTTCCAAATCACAGTATGACATTGTGGGAAAAAATGCAATTCAAAGGTAATACAAAGTGAATGTAAAAATGGCCCTTGACCCATTTCATGATTGAACTGGGTAGTGCTGCAAATAACTATTTTTACACAGCATTTCATACCAAATGTATAGAACACCCAAAAACATGAATGTTTACATACATTGTAATGTAGTGACAATAACTTGATATGCTGTATATTATTTTAATGGGCTGTGATAATGTATTTTGAATTGTGTATTCACTTTTGCCCCAATAAAAAAATGCAATGTTGTTTTCTGTCTGTCTCTCTTCTTCTCCTTCAGGCATTATCTCTACCCTCATCATTTAAATCACAAAATAATCTTCTATGGATTTAGCACACAGAATGTAGCAAAATGGGTGGTATGTGCTTATCAGGGATTAGGCTGTGTCTGGTTCTGTGCTGTAGCCTTCAACATTTCTTCAAAAGTGACTTATGACTATAGGCTGTAGGCTGTACCTTACAGTGAAGCCAGCTAAAGCCTATCTAATTTATAATTTAGAGAGATGCAATTGCATTTTATTTCCTGCAGGGGTCACTGAAAACAATTGGATCCTCGATATCAGGACTATTCAAACGGAGGCCCAGACGCCACATACGGCCCAGATGCTACCTCCAAGTGGCCCAGACGATGTTCCAGTCAAAAAGCTCCAAATAATCTCTCAGAAACACATTGCAATGCACATGATATTTTGGCACCCCCTCCACCCCGAAATCATTTAGATAAGCCTTCCAATTTATGCACAGCTAAAGATAAGAAGACAGTTTACTTTATTATCTAAGTTCAGGCCAAAGGTCAAAAAAGTGTTACCTCTTTTGTAATTTTCATTTTGAACTTTTAGAGAGGAGCAAAAAATAAACATTGTTTCTGAATTTGAGTTTGGATTGTTACTGTCAGACCCTGTGTAGACAAACATGACTCAATAATTCAGAAAAGAGAACACATATCCTGTAGAGAAGAAGCAGATCATCAACAACCAGCTGCAGCTCCACCCAGTCAGCAGAGAGGATGAAGGCAGCTACACCTGTGCTGTTGGAGGATATAAGGATCTCCCATCTCCACCTGAGAGACTTATTGTCATGTGTGAGTATGACAAAAACAGTGTGTGTGTTTGTGAGTGTGTGTGTGTGTGTGTGTGTGTGTGTGTGTGTGTGTGTGTGTGTGTGTGGGGGGAGGGGGGGGGGGGGTTGGGGGTGGTGATTGTTTAGTAAACACATTTTCCATTTGCATTTTGGTGCGGCATAGATCCCCCTGAGAAGACACACATTCAAATCAGTCTACAGAAAGTAACTGCAGGCAGTAATGTGACTCTGACCTGCACAAGTGAAGCTGAGCCACCAATAAACACATACACCTGGATCAAGAAGAGTGGAGCTGTAGAACTGAAGTCAGGAGAGGAGAACACACTCACCTTCAGCAAGATCCGTTCTGAGGACAGTGGAGAGTATCTCTGTCAAGTAGCCAATAGGATTGGTCAACAGGACTCTGCTTCTGTGACCCTCAAGGTTCTATGTGAGTTTCATACACATTGTCAACATGAACAAAATATATTTGTTGATTGGTTTCACTTTTATTTCCTCAGTTGAAGATTACCTGCACCTTTTTATCCATTTAGATCCCCCAAAGAACACCACA
The DNA here is from genome assembly GCA_027497455.2 of Sardinella longiceps. Taxonomy (NCBI): domain Eukaryota; kingdom Metazoa; phylum Chordata; class Actinopteri; order Clupeiformes; family Clupeidae; genus Sardinella; species Sardinella longiceps. The sequence continues at coordinate 4,021 of JAODXP020001570.1, read as the reverse complement.
GTCTTCTCTAGTCATTCCGGTGTGATAATCCAGGGCACTTCAGTGAATCTTACCTGCAGCAGTGATGCCAACCCACCTGTGGAGAACTACACCTGGTTTAAGGGTAAACAAGCTCTCACCAAATCTGGGCAGAATCGCAGCATCACTAACATCAAATCTGAGGATGGAGGACAGTACTACTGTGAGGCAAGGAATGAAATTGGAGTTGAGAAATCTACAGCTATATCAGTGATAGTAAAAGGTATCTCGGATTGCACCTTCGTTTCTCGTTTGTGACTAATTAACTTGAGATTCTCCTCCTCACTTGATTTATATTTCTGTAATTTCAGTTGAAGGTGACCTAAGTCCTGTGACCACTACTGCTTTGGTCCCAGTTATAGCCTCAGTTTCATTATTTCTACTTTTGGCTTTGGTCTGTGCTGGTATCTGGATTTGGTGAGTAGACACAGAGATTAGGATTGTGGTTATGTTTTGGGGTTTACAGAATATTATTTATTTTTAACTTTTTTCAACAGCTATCACAGGAAAGGAAAACAGTCTCAAAAGGAAAATATTGATGTAAGTTCCTGGCAGTAATACTAAACGACTCAATCATCTTAACATTCACTAAATTCTATTTAGTTCAATCAAAGATTGTACTCTTTCTTCCAGGATCAGGATGATGCACAATACTCCAACATAAACTTCCAGAGGTCTGCTGGTCAGAGTGGAGCTGCTGGTCACCCCTGTGCTGAGGCTGCAGGAGGAGAAAATGATAGTGTCCAGTATGCCAATGTCCAGCCAAAGTCTTCAAGGGAGAGAGGGTCAGTTCAGGTGGATGATGCCCAGTATGCCAGTGTACAGAAGGAGAGAGGGGCAGCACAGGGAGATGATGCCCAGTATGCCAGTGTCCAGTTAAACCACTCCAGACAGGCTGGAGGAGCAGCTATGGGGGATGATGTCCAGTACTGCAGTGTCCAGTTCAAGAAAGGTGGTGCTCAGTCTCACAACGCTGATGCATGGTGGGTAGCAACTCTACATTTACACTCGTTTCACTAATGTACTGCATTTAGAGGAGAAATTTAAATTGATTGACCACTGTGACAGGTGAGAGAGACGTTGATTGCTGAAAAAAATGATGATTTTTGTGTTGCAGTTCCACTTTTCAGCCAGAGGAGGAGCCCTCAGTGACCTATGCTAGTGTACAACACAAAGCTTGAACTCTATTTGATACAACCTGTTTCCCAAAAACATAGTGGATAACCAGTTAGCAACTTAGTCAGTTGGCAATGGGGAAAATGCATTGCAACCAACAAAGTTGCTAACTTAGTTAGCTATTATACTTTTGGGAAGGACCCCTGCTTAGCTCATTGGGGATCATAAAATGGATGAATGTTGGTGTTGAATGTTGAAAATTGATAATTGAGCTTAAAACAGAATATGTTAAACATTGTGTATCCAATTATTACAAGTCATGCAAATATATTTTTACAAGTCTAGTTACAACCAAAATACTTGATTTTAACTAAATGGCGCCCTCTTTGGATGTTGAACTGCCATTGATTTCCCAATCACAGTATGACATTGTGGGAAAATGCAATTTAAAGGTAATACAAAGTGAGTGTAAAAATGGTCCTTGACCCATTTCATGATTGAACTGGGTAGTGCTGCAAATAACTATTTTTACACAGCATTTCATACCAAATGTATAGAACACCCAAAAAACATGAATGTTTACATACATTGTAATATAGTGACAATAACTTGATATGCTGTATGTATATTATTTTAATGGGCTGTGATAATGTATTTTGAATTGTGTATTCACTTTTGCCCCAATAAAAGTATTTATTGTCAATTCTCTCTCTGTCTCTCTGTCTTTTCATGTTGTTTTCTGTCTGTCTCTCTCCTCCTTCAGGCATTATCTCTACCCTCATCATTTAAATCACAAAATAATCGATTGGATTTAGCACACAGAATGTAGCAAAATGGGTGGTATGTGCTTGATTAGGCTGTGTCTGGTTCGATGCTGTTGCCTTCAACATTTCTTCAAAAGTGACTTATGACTAAAGACTGTAGGCTGTACATTACAGTGAAATGGAAACTAGGCTGGCAAGCCAGCTACAGCCTGTCTAATTTATAATTTAGAGAGATGCAATTACATTTTATTTCCAGCAGGGGTCACTGAAAACAATTGGATCCTCAATATCAGGACTATTCAAACAAACGGAGGCCCAGACGCCACATACGGCCCAGATGCTACCTCCAAGTGGCCCAGACGATGGTCAAAAAGCTCCAAATAGTCTCTCAGAAACATATTGCAATACACATGAAACTTTGACACGCCCTCCACCCCGAAATCATTTAGATAAGCCTTCCAATTTATGCACTGCTAAAGATAACAAGACAGTTTACTTTATTATCTAAGTTTACTGTATGCCAAGGTCAAAAAAGTGTTACCTCTTTTGTTATTTTCATTTTGAACTTTTGAGAGTTCTGAATTTGAGTTTGGATTGTTACTGTCAGACCCTGTGTAGACAAACATGACTCAAGAATTCAGAAAAGAGAACACATACGTGAAGGAGAAAAAATTGAGAGAACTAACAAGTTAGAGAACACAAATTACTGAAAAAAAGTGTGAAAGGGAAGGAAGATCAGTGTTAAATTTGACTCTGAACGAAACTTAGAACGCACCATAGTAAAGAAGCAAAGAGAAGACCGATGTACAGAACTGAAATAAGACTCTTTAAACTCTAAACTTATCTCCTTTGTATAATAAAAAATATTTGAATAAGTATTTGCATTCTCTTGAAATATTAGAGTTTATTGCAAAGACAGTTTAGGAAAAGACAGACTATTTTTTGGGAAAAGTGGCAATGAATTAAATCCAGCAAAAATAGGCTGTTTAAATACAGGCTAAATGCTATTTTGAGTAATCAATCAATCAATCAATCAATCAATCAATCAATCTTTAATGGGGTCAGACAGAGTGGGGTTCATACATGTAACTTTCCAGTTGCCAAACTACACCTGCGGCACTATTGCTCCACTTTGGAATCAACAAAGATAGATGCTCTATAAGATGGCAAAATGGCTTCCTGGAAGTAGGAAGAGCAGAACTCATGCCCAAGGGGAAGTAGTATCAGTGTGAAAGAGTGAAAAGAAAACACATTAGGAGAAAGAGTAGACAGAGAGAGAGAGAGGAGAGTGAGTGAGCAAGAGGAAGAGGAAGGAAGGTCGCTTGTTACAGTAAATTAGACTGAGACTCTGAACTCAGCACAGTGTAGTAGAGGGACACAGAGAAAACAGTGGCTCTAAAGAACTCTTCTGATTACATTAAAGGTAAAGACTTTGTCTTCTATTACTAACTGAAATACAATATGTAGTTTGAATGGGCATAAGAGTTTTACAGGGTGAATGACAGTGTCAGGACTGCTTTCATTTGTTATGTATAGAGTTACATCAGACTGACATAACAATGTCTACGAAAAAAAAAAAAAAACTTTAAATGTGATAGCAGAGTAAAGTAGCATAGAAATACATTTGACAAGCATCAAAATTAGCACACAAATGTAAACAAACATACTCATTTACTCACTTTCTATACACTTGTTGAGGCTTTTTAGATGTCATCACAAATTTCAAACGCCTCAGTGCCAGAGGTCATGAAGTGCTGATGAGTTAACTAGACCACATAAGTTGCTAGGCAACATGACCTCAAGTGTTAACCTCACAAGAGAGCATTAGCTTCAAGTTGTGCAATAAATACAGAAGTTCTGTCTGTGTTTATGGCTGTTCAAAATGGACAAAAGGCAAAATCTCTCTCATTTTCTTACTGTCTTTTAAACATAGCCTACTGTATTGACAATCTTTCATTCTGCAGAATACTCAGTCAGACATGCTTGTTGCATCCAACACGCCTCTGGTCATTCTGATGATGATAAAAGGTAAGGACTCTAAAATTACTCACAAATGTGAATGCATATGTCCCCTTGTGGATTATGTGGACTCATTTATGGTTATCTACTGAACTCTCTCGCCC
>JAODXP020001569.1:15000-20000 GCA_027497455.2 Sardinella longiceps | reverse complement strand
AGAGATAGAGGGATAGAGAAATAGAGAGACAGAGAGATAGAGAGAGAGGTTCCCAGACTGTCAAAGGGTCCTGAGCCCAACTTTAGGCTCCAGGCTGCTTGTCCAACAGAAGATCTAGTCCAGGGTGTTTTATGGGCATCTATTAGCCTGACATAGCCCATAGCCCATAATACTGCTGTTCATCCGTATTCATGGTCTGTTTAACCTGACGCTATTATGCTGTGGGGGGGGGGGCATTTAGTCTAGAACTCTAGACGTACCCCTAGCGGTAGCAAATTTGAATTTGCACAGCAGGTACGTCTAGAGGCCACTGATAGAAACCCGTTGTATCCTTCCTCTGGCGGCGGATAACCAATCACAGCGCGGTATGTGTACAGGAAATCGTAAGGCGGGCTTTGTACGATGACGACAGCCCTGCTCAAACCAGAGCAGAATCGTCTTTGGCTTTAGTTTTGGACGAATTGCACTTGTCATATTCTTTGAAAGTGAAACAAGAAAGTGCACTGAAGTTTTTCGTTCTGAAAAAGATGTCTTTGCCGTGTTACCGACGGGCTACGGGAAAAGTTTGATATACCAGCTGGTACCACTGGCCGGAACGCTAGCCTATTACGTGGAGAGGCAGTTTGAAAGACAACGCAATCACCCGCCCCTCCATTGAGGTACAGTCTATCAGTGGTCTTCAGACTATACATTCTTATGATATAGTCTGACGTGTCAGGCTAGAGGGGGAGGGCATTCACTTCTGGTTTGAAACGATTGGACAGCTCGTCTAATCAGCTACGCTTATTGGTCGGTAGACTCTCTACCGATATAAACACGCCCATGAAGACCGTCCCCAGACCATGGATACGGATGAACATTGGTATTATGGGCTATGGGCTACCATGGATACGGATGAACATTGGTATTATGGGCTATGGGCTACCATGGATACGGATGAACATTGGTATTATGGGCTATGGGCTACCATGGATACGGATGAACATTGGTATTATGGGCTATGGGCTATGTCAGGCTGGGCATCTACAGGCATCAGCTAACTATTTACAAATGATGTAGATGTCTCTTACTTTATTCAAACCACCACATAAATCCAATTCCATTAACTATCAGTAATTATTATACATCATTTCTTAATAAATCCAATTCTGATCAACTATTAGTAATTATACATCATTTCTTAATAACTCCAATTCTGATCAACTATTAGTAATTATACATCATTTCTTAATAAATCCAATTCTGAGGATTTATTAGTAATTATAAATGCAATTCCAATGAACTATTAGTAATTATACATCACGTCTTGATTGAATGTCTTGATGAACTATCAGTTATTTTACATAATTTCTTGATAAATTCAAGCCAATTAATTAGCAGTTATTATACATTATTTCTTGATAAATGCAATTCTGATGACCTATTAGTAATCATACATCATTCCTTATTCCTTGATTGGCGGGCTGCTTGTCCAATCAGCTGGTCCCGGCGTAAGAGTCAATCTGAGCTCTTGCATTCCGCAGCATCTCCATGTAGAGCCGACTGTTCTCCCTGAGGAGGACACACACACACACACACACACACACACACACACACACACACACACACATACATGTACATCACCAAACATCCTTGAGAGGAGAGTGAAGATCATGTTATGGTTGTGTGTGTGTGTGTGTGTGTGTGTGTGTTGGTGTGTGTGTAGCTGTGTGTGTTAGTGTGGAGCAGTGGTGTGTGTTAGTGGTTTGGCATGTGTGTGTTGTGTGTGGTGAGGTGGTGTTAGTGGTGGAGCAGAGATGGTGTTTAGTGGTTGTGAAGATCATGTTATGGTTGTGTGTTAGTGAGTGTGTGTGTGTGTGTGTGTGTGTGTGTGTGTTAGCATGTGTGTGTTAGTGTGTGAGATGCAGAGATGGTGTTTAGTGGTTGTGAAGATCATGTTATGGTTGTGTGTTAGTGTGTGTTAGTGTGTGTGTGTGTGTGTGTGTTAGCGTGTGTGAGATGCAGAGATGGTGTTTAGTGGTTGTGAAGATCATGTTATGGTTGTGTGTTAGTGTGTGTGTGTGTGTGTGTGTGTGTGTGTGTGTGTGTGTGTGTGTGTGTGTGAGCGTGTGTGAGATGCAGAGATGGTGTTTGGTGGTTGTGAAGACATGTTATGGTTGTGTGTTAGAAGGATAGATGTGTTATACTAACACAACACAACAGTGTGTGTCTGTGTGTGTGTGTGGTGTGTGTGTGTGTGTGTGGTGTGTGTGTGTGTGTGTGTGTGTGAGATGCAGAGAGTGACACTGCTGTTCTTAGCCGTTATGGGGGTGAGTTAGTGTGTGTGTGTGTGTTTAGTGGTTGTGAAGGGCATAAGGGTGTGTGTTAGATAGACAGACACATAGTTACACAAACACACATTACACACACACAGACGTTACACAAACACACATTACACACACACAGACGTTACACAAACACACATTACACACACACATAGTTACACAAACACACATTACACACACACAGACGTTACACAAACACACATTACACACACACAGACGTTACACAAACACACATTACACACACACAGACGTTACACAAACACACATTACACACACACAGACGTTACACAAACACACATTACACACACACAGACGTTACACAAACACACATTACACACACACACATAGTTACACAAACACACATTACACACACACAGACGTTACACAAACACACATTACACACACACAGACGTTACACAAACACACATTACACACACACACAGTTACACAAACACACATTACACACACACATAGTTACACAAACACACATTACACACACACAGTTACACAAACACACATTACACACACAAACGTTACACAAACACACATTACACACACAGACGTTACACAAACACACATTACACACAAACAGTTACACAAACACACATTACACACACACAGACGTTACACAAACAAGCATTACACACACACAGTTACACAAACACACATTACACACACACAGACGTTACACAAACACACGTTACACAAACACACATTACACACACACAGACGTTACACAAACACACATTACACACACACACAGACGTTACACAGACACAGACGTTACACAAACACACATTACACACACACAGACGTTACACACACACAGATGTTACACAAACACACATTACACACACACATACGTTACACACACACATACGTTACACAAACACACATTACACACACACAGACGTTACACAAACCCAACAACAGCGGATGAGTGTTTGCTTCTGGTTGCTATAGAGACACTCACGTGGCGACTGAGCGGTCAAACATCAGGGTGCCCAGATCCATGTAATACTGAGCATCCGTCCGCAAGGAAGTGTAGTACTCGTTAGCCTGCACACACACACACACACACACACACACACACACACACACACACACACACACACACACACACACAGGAAATGAGTGATTGTCAGGGTGTACTACTGCCACTTTGGAAGGGAGAGAATTATTATTATGTGACCTCAACCCTGCGCCTTATGGCAAGTTCACACTACACAATTTTAGAGCCGATTCTGAGGTCGCAGGGTCGATTAGAAATCACAGGTGGTCGTGGGGAAACTCGGCAGTGGATCTGCGAGTCCAAGTCGTCATGTGTGAACAACTCTCCGACACGATTTAGGGCAAGTTCGCACGTATCGACGAAAGTTGTGGGGGACATCTACAGTAGCATGTTAGATATATTTGGAGAAGTCGCAAGCAATTTTCCAGGCAACAGCCAATCAAGAAACATGACTCACGTTGTCATCTTTAAAATTTTCAAACTCCAAAACCGTATTTGAAGTTGCACTTCTTCACCAAGCAATAGCCTTCTTTGAAAACAAGTGTGTCATGTGAAGTTTACTTGCGAAAACGGATACAATTGGCCATCCAGATAACCTCGTCAATAATTCTAAAATATTTTTGCGGCAATAACGAAGACGAAACAGTAGCTACAGACAACATGAGATCAGTGGCAAACTAACAAGTGGCAGTCATGCCTGTAGCCTATAGTCAGAGACATTTTTAACCGTAAACTGGCTCTGCTATAGTCTGTATGCTAACGTTAACTTTATGGTGTTGATTATACGAACGTGGACACAACCAGCGCACCCTAGGGTCTGTCTGGGCCAGGTCTTGTAGTGTGAACACAGAGGTCGCAGATCAGCAGCTACGCGCCCGACTATGAGACTTCCGATACTAAAACTGCTAGTCATTAAATGTGAACAATCCAGAGCTCACAGACGTGTCTTGTGTCGTGTCGTGGCTAAAATCGTGTAATGTGAACTTGGCTTTATGTTTCACACCCTTGGTGTAGCCCCACTGGTTGTCGTCGTGTGTGTGCTCGATGTGTGATCGATCGTGCATGATGATACTACCTGTGTCGTTGAATGTGTATACCCACGAGTTCGTAGATGTGTGTTGTGTGTGTGTGTCGTGTGTATATCTGTGTTGAATGGTGTATACCCACTTGGTTTGTGTATCACGCTGTGTGTGTGTGTGTGTGTGTGTGTGTGTGTGTGTGTGTGTGTGTGTGTATACCTGTTCTTGAATGGTGTATCCCCACTGGTTGTGTGTGTGTGTGTGTGTGTGTGTGTGTCTGTTGTGTATGTGTGTATCCCGCACTGGTTGTGTGTATCGCTGTGTGTGTGTGTGTGTGTGTGTGTGTGTGTGTACCTGTTCTTGAACGGTGTATCCCCGACTGGTTGTGTGTGTGTGTGTGTGTGTGTGTGTGTACCTGTTCTTGAACGGTGTATCCCCACTGGTTGTGTGTGTGTGTGTGTGTGTGTGTACCTGTTCTTGAACGGTGTATCCCCACTGGTTGTGTGTGTGTGTGTGTGTGTGTACCTGTTCTTGAACGGTGTATCCCCACTGGTTGTGTGTGTGTGTGTGTGTGTGTGTGTGTGTGTGTGTGTGTGTGTGTGTGTGTACCTGTTCTTGAACGGTGTATCCCCACTGGTTGTGTGT
>JAODXP020001569.1:0-10000 GCA_027497455.2 Sardinella longiceps | reverse complement strand
GTACGCAATGACGCTCCGCCTCCTTCAGGAAGTCCAGGCTCAGCGTCACATGACCCTCTTCTGCGTGCCGATTGGGTACCGTCCACGAACCCTTCTCCTCGATCTCTTTCTTCGCCTGAACAAGTGAAGAGAAGCACATAGAGGTGACAAAGTGGTCTACACACACACACACACACACACACACACACACACACACATATACATATACTGAAACTGACCTCCATGGGTAGTGTGTTGAAGGCGGTGACAAAGTGGTCCACACACACACACACACACACACACACACACACACACACACAGACAGTGTAACTGACTTCTATGGGCAGTGTGTTGAAGGCGGTGAGGAAGTGGTCTATACACACACACACACACACACACACACACATACACACACACACACACACACAGTGTAACTGACCTCTATGGGTAGTGTGTTGAAGGCGGTGAGGAAGTGGTCTATACACACACACACACACACACACACACACACAGTGTAACTGACCTCTATGGGTAGTGTGTTCAAGGCGGTGAGAAAGTGGTCTACACACACACACACACACACACACACACACACACACACGCTCACACACTCACACATACACACAGTGTAACTGACCTCTATGGCCAGTGTGTTGAAGGCGGTGACAAAGTGGTCCACACACACACACACACGCACGCACTCACACACACACACACACACACACGCTCACACACACACACACACACACAGTGCAACTGACCTCTATGGGCAGTGTGTTGAAGGCGGTGACAAAATGATCTGCGGCAGTAGAAATGCCCACCAGGGCGGCGACCTCTCTGGACGGGCCAACGACGCCAGCAGCATTAGCCACGCCCCATGCTGGAGCCAACCAGAATCTGTAAGCCAATCAGGGCAAAGCAGCACAGGAGTTAGGACCAATCAGATTCATCCTTTTAGCTCCTACAGGAACCAACAGCCAATAAGAACACAGAATCTGACAACTTGTTTTAGCTCCTCCTCCTCTGAGCAACAGTGATGAAGAGCAGAGAGTTTGATTGTGTCTGAGAGTGAAGCTGATATCTGATGTAGAGTTTGATTGTGTTTGAGAGTGAAGCTGATATCTGATGTAGAGTTTGATTGTGTCTGAGAGTGAAGCTGATATCTGATATAGAGTTTGATTGTGTCTGAGAGTGAAGCTGATATCTGATGTTGAGTTTGATTGTGTTTGAGAGTGAAGCTGATATCTGATGTAGAGTTTGATTGTGTTTGAGAGTGAAGCTGATATCTAGAGTTTGAGTTTGATTGTGTTTGAGAGTGAATCTAATATCTGATGTAGAGTTTGATTGTGTTTGAGAGTGAAGCTGATGTAGAGTTTGATTGAGTTTGATTGTGTTTGAGAGTGAAGCTGATATCTGATGTAGAGTTTGATTGTGTTTGAGAGTGAATCTGATGTCTGATATTGAGTTTGATTGTGTTTTGAGAGTGAAGCTGATATCTGATATTGAGTTTGATTGTGTCTGAGAGTGAATCTAATGTCTGATATTGAGTTTGATTGTGTCTGAGAGTGAAGCTGATGTCTGATATTGAGTTTGATTGTGTCTGAGAGTGAATCTAATGTCTGATATTGAGTTTGATTGTGTCTGAGAGTGAATCTAATGTCTGTAGCTGCAAACTCTAATCTGGTTAAAGGCTGGTTATGCCCGTAATAAAAAAGCTCCTTGTGCAAATATATTTATTATTTATTCTACTGTCAGCAGGACAATGGAAAATCCTTTCAGTTATTTGTGTTGTTCACTGAATACTATGAGGCAGGCATGTAGTGTATTAAAAAACTTATATGTCTATGAATGGCTATCTGGAAATGGCTATGCAAGCCCACTGATCTGGTTGAAGGGTAAAGTGTAGCAGTCTGGAACTTGGAGAGCGGGGAGTGAGGGCGGGTGGTCCCTGAAATAACTTACTGGGCAACGTGATGATAGATCTGATCACTGATGTAGATAGTGTGTGTGTCTCACCTGTCTTTATAGTGTGTGTGTCTCACCTGTCTGTATCTATAGTGTGTGTGTGTGTGTCTCACCTGTCTGTATCTATAGTGTGTGTGTGTGTGTGTGTCTCACCTGTCTGTATCTATAGTGTGTGTGTGTGTGTGTGTGTCTCACCTGTCTGTATCTATAGTGTGTGTGTGTGTGTGTCTCACCTGTCTGTATCTATAGTGTGTGTGTGTGTGTGTCTCACCTGTCTGTATCTATAGTGTGTGTGTGTGTGTCTCACCTGTCTGTATCTATAGTGTGTGTGTGTGTGTGTGTCTCACCTGTCTGTATCTATAGTGGTGTGTGTGTGTGTCTCACCTGTCTGTATCTATAGTGTGTGTGTGTGTGTGTGTCTCACCTGTCTGTATCTATAGTGTGTGTGTGTGTGTCTCACCTGTCTGTATCTATAGTGTGTGTGTGTGTGTCTCACCTGTCTGTATCTATAGTGTGTGTGTGTGTGTGTCTCACCTGTCTGTATCTATAGTGTGTGTGTGTGTGTGTGTCTCACCTGTCTGTATCTATAGTGTGTGTGTGGTGTGCTCACCTGTCTGTATCTATACGTGTGTGTGTCTCACCTGTCTGTATCTATAGTGTGTGTGTGTGTGTCTCACCTGTCTGTCTATAGTGTGTGTGTGTCTCACCTGTCTGTATCTATAGTGTGTGTGTGTGTGTCTCACCTGTCTGTATCTATAGTGTGTGTGTGTGTGTCTCACCTGTCTGTATCTATAGTGTGTGTGTGTCTCACCTGTCTGTATCTATAGTGTGTGTGTGTGTGTTCTCACCTGTCTGTATCTATAGTGTGTGTGTGTGTGTGTCTCACCTGTCTGTATCTATAGTGTGTGTGTGTGTGTGTGTCTCACCTGTCTGTATCTATAGTGTGTGTGTGTGTCTCACCTGTCTGTATCTATAGTGTGTGTGTGTGTCTCACCTGTCTGTATCTATAGTGTGTGTGTGTGTGTCTCACCTGTCTGTATCTATAGTGTGTGTGTGTGTCTCACCTGTCTGTATCTATAGTGTGTGTGTGTGTGTGTCTCACCTGTCTGTATCTATAGTGTGTGTGTGTGTCTCACCTGTCTGTATCTATAGTGTGTGTGTGTGTCTCACCTGTCTGTATCTATAGTGTGTGTGTGTCTCACCTGTCTGTATCTATAGTGTGTGTGTGTGTGTCTCACCTGTGGTCCCTCGACCAGCTCGTCCAGCACGTACAGCACGTCCTTCTTCCAGGTACCCATGGTGCACTCTGCCATGCTGCCCTCCGACGAGCCGCAGCCCGTGTAGTCAAACCTGACAACCGTCACCATGGAAACAAGGCAAGCCAAGTCAGCGGGGTTCTATTGTCATATCAACCATACACACTGTACTCATATAGCAAGACCAAACAACCATATACACACTGTACTCATATAGCAAGACCAAACAACCATACACACTGTACTCATATAGCAAGACCAAACAACCATACACACTGTACTCATATAGCAAGACCAAACAACCATACACACTGTACTCATATAGCAAGACCAAACAACCATATACACACTGTACTCATATAGCAAGACCAAACAACCATATACACACTGTACTCATATAGCAAGACCAAACAACCATACACACTGTACTCATATAGCAAGACAAATACAGCAAGACCAAACAACCATACACACTGTACTCATATAGCAAGACCAAACAACCATATACACACTGTACTCATATAGCAAGACCAAACAACCATATACACACTGTACTCATATAGCAAGACCAAACAACCATATATACTGTACTGTATACAGCAAGACCAAACAACACCATGAATCAAGTGGTGCTCCATTTAAACTATAGAAAAGTAGTGCCGTCAGTTAAACATCTTATTCACAACATTAACGCAAACCCTTGTGAACCGCATCAATTTTTTATTGAAAGATTCACATCCTTTTTGCCCTGGCAAACTGTGTAAGCCAAAAAGTGAACTGGGCTCATCTTGATCAGGAACTATGAGGTTATTGACTGGTGCAGATAATCACTGGTGACTGCATGAGTTGAGCTCCCTCACGCCTGCATGTTTGATTATTTATTTATCTAATTCATTAATTAATTAACTAACTAACCAACCTGACGGAGGCACCTGCACAATGAGCAACCGGGAAAACTGGTCAGTGGCCGTTCGGATTGGTTGAGCTCACCATAGGCAGGCGTAGTGATTGGTTGAGCTCACCATAGGCAGGCATAGTGATTGGTTGAGCTCACCATAGGCAGCTGTAGTGATTGGCTGGTTGTGGTTGTGTAGAGCTTACCATAGGTGGGCATTGTTATTGGGTGGTTGTGCAACCTCTAGACAGGCACTGTGATTGGCTGAGCTCACCGTAAGTAGGGCTGTGAGTTCCCGTAAGTAGGCGTGTCCCAGTGACTGGCAGAACTCTTCCAGAGCCTCTGCTTTCTGGCCGCCCATGTTGGAGGCGAAGCCGGGCAGGAAGAGGACGCCAGGACTCTTCCCCGGAATCTTCCGGTACGCCAGCCGTGGGAGGTCGGGACGTGACGCATACTGGATGGTGCTCTTGTGGCGCACGGCTGCGAGGACAAACAGAGAGAGAGGAGGAATTCAATGGCCCAGTCCCAATGTCTACCCTTCATTGTCCACCCTTACACACTCACACACTTAAATGGCCCAGTCTCAATGTCCGCCCTTACACACTCACACACTAAAATGGCCCAGTCTCAATGTCCACCCTTACACACTCACACACTAAAATGGCCCAGTCTCAATGTCCATCCTTACACACTCACACACTAAAATGGCCCAGTCTCAATGTCCATCCTTACACACTTACACCTGATTTTAACTGAATTTACCTGATGAAGGTCTAAAAAACGAAATGTTGTAATTTCTTAATCTTTAATAAATACGTAATCTGTAAATAAATTGTGTAATGGTCAGTGTGCAGGATTCCTTTCAAGCTTCTGATCTATGACCATACGGTCTTCTCCAACGCACCTGATGGAGATAAAGAGTGTGCAGGAAGATTTCATCATCACCCATATAAAGGATATTCTATGCCAGTCCACAAGATGACCCAACGATGACCCACAGTAAAACAACACAGGGGGCGGGATGTTAATTGATGTCTGCGGCAATGTTATCAACAAATAAACACGTGCAAATACATGCACAAGTAAAAATACGGATAATTGTTGTCAACAATGAACATCCGTGCGGAATGCCATATGTACGGAATTTGGTATTTGAAGTACTCGGGACAGTTGGAATATTGGCATGTCGCACTTCCTTTGACCGCTGAAAAGCGACAGGATTGTAGGTAGGGACTTCGAAACGGGTGAGAATAAAAAAAATGTCTTTAAATCAATTTTAAATGCATAAAAGCGTCCAGAAGTGTCCGTTTCCCAGGCGAAGACATTACCTGATGTGGCATGGTGTTGGCACAGGTGATGCCAACTGTGATGGACATGACCTGATCAAATTTATTCTACTATCATCTGATCAAATATCATTTAATTGTGCCCTCCACAACACCTATGGGTGCCCCATGCACCACGCCCAGTTGTCCTCAAACCCCGGTGTGTACATACAGAGGAAAATTAGTCCATCTGTTTTCAGTTTGGTTGCCACTATAGTTTGTACTGAGCACAGATTACTAGCCTGGCACGCCCTCCCAGTGCCGTAACACCTTCGGCGTTGCTGTCGCTGGTCTGGCCAGCTGCTGATCGGGCAGGACTTCTGAATTCCCCCAAACTGGGGAACTGCCCCCCCTTTGTCGAAAACCAATCAACTTTGAGCAGCTCCAACGGCTCTCAGTCCTGTTCAAGCAATTCCCTTCGAGTCACATACGTCAGAAGAAAGAGTGGTGTGATTGGTTTTGCTTCGGCACAGCATTTTCTAACATCGACCAGTAGCAAACCGAGGCATTTCAGGGAGGCGGGTCAACCATGCGCTTTGAGAAATTTTGTTATACAGGCTCTTGGTCAGACCAAAGTCTTGTAGAGCTTTGAAAGTCGATGGCAATCAGGCTACCGATTACAGACAGATACCAACCTCTCTCTGACTGCTCTGAGTCTTTCAGACTGCTCTCTACTGGACACAGTGAGACGTGATTACTGATCATAACCCAAGCCTGTGGGGCAACGCAAAGGCATATAGCCCCACTCATCTGTGGTGTGAGTACTTCTGATTACTGCCCCCTCTTTCAAGTGTGTGTGTGTGTGTGTGTGTTTGTGTGTGTATGTGTGTGTGTGTGTGTGTGTGTGAACACATTGATCCCATTTGAACACCAGCACAGAGGAAGAGCGCAGAGGTCTGCTTTCTGGCCCAGAGTGGACAGCTATATAACGTTAACGTTACTTCCAGCTTATTTGGCGGTGTCAGACCGGACATAAGGATAAGGACTCCCACATGTTCTGAGCTGCTAGGTTTTAACTTGGCCGACGCACAGCGCTGCGAGTATAATAGACCCCAACGTAACTGCAATGTTACTGCTATTTATATGCATCTAACTGCCAGTGGGATAAAGGTCATTAGCTCGTCACGGTGGTAAAAGAGTTTCTATGCCTTGTGTCATCAGCATACTGACTCTACTGGAGCTGCTTACGGTAACGTTTATTTTATAGCTAACCGGCTAGCTCCCCGAACGGTAACGTGAACGTCATCTGTACCGTTATGAACACACCTCACCTTGTGGAATCCCCGGCTAGAATTAGGAGTGATAAACTAGCAAAGGCTAATTGTTTTCTGTTTCCAACAGCCCTTGTGTTAACGTTAGTTTGCATGGCATTTAATATGAAACCCACCCAAACACTTGACGTTAACGTTAACGTTACCTGTGATTGGAATGAAAGGATGTTCACCAGTTGAGCGCTGTGCCGTAAGCGTGGCATTCCGCGCATTGCTGGCGAGCCTGCGGGCGCATCTGAGGAGCGTGGAGGAACAGCTGAGGGCCATGGAGGTACGGATGGATGCTCCGTTACTAACGGAGACTTCACCGGGATGCTAGTCCGATGTGCCCCGAGGGTGGAATGCACCTGCAGCCGGAGCGGAGGATAAGGAGGTTGGTCTGACTCTGGACGTCCTGTCCTTCTTTAGATAGCTTCTTCGTGCATGTGAGCGCCTCGTAGATGTCTCGGCGCGTAGCGCTATATCGCCCCCACGTGGAAGGGAGTGTTATTGCAGTTTGGCCTTCAAAAGCAAAGTCCTTCTAGGCGCCCACCGCTTCTCAGGCCTTAATTCCACCAGAACATTTCAAAGATGCTTGAAATCTTTAGGACCGGTGCGAAAAAGACTTTGCACTATGCATGTAATTATACGACGAATTACTCAGGCAAGTGTGGGCTAACTGCTATGGATATTCTGTACATCCCAATAAACACCTACCCACCAGCCATCCCTCTACGCAAAAAAGACCATCAACATCATCAAAGAAGACACCACCCATCCTACACACAAACTATTCAACTTCTACAATTTGGCAAGCACTACAGCAGTAGGACCAACACACACACACACACACACACACACACACACACACACACACACACACACACACACACACACGTTGCTTCTCTAGTCTATATATTTTGTTAATTTGTTGAGGTCTATGTGTACTCATGTCTAGTGTGTGTCTGTTTTCTGACATTTGGTAGCAGAATGTAGGCTGCTGGTTACAAGATTAGTTGTAGTTCTTAGTCTGACCACCAGATGGAGACAGAATACATGCCTTAAGCATAGACACACACACAGATAGAGAAATGGAAGAATTAAATTGTAGAATTATATAAAGAGGTATAGAAATATAGTAAAATAAAGTAACATTAAAAAGTAACAAAAAGTAACATTTGTGCAAAAAAAAATAAAAATAAAAAATACAATCTGTGGGCTCTTTATCCATTGCTGCCTTCCAGTAGAGAACTGTGATTTAGGACAGATTGACTTTCCCATAATTCCACTGGGCACAGGGCAAATTGGCCTCGGGTTCAATAGCCAGTACTAGTGATGAGTTAGTGTGTGTGTGTGTGTGCGCCGTGTTATTGAGTGTTAGATGTGTCAGTACTCTCATGTAGACAATCTCATTAGAGATGTTAGATGTGTCAGATACTCCCATGATAAGACAAGACAAGACAAGGTGAGATGTTCTTTTTTCATCCTGAAGGAAAGGAATTCAGGTTTGTTTACTTTTTCTTCTTTATTTAAGAGAAGATAAAGATGTGAGGTGTAATAAACCCCCACTGACCTTCATTGACCTTCATTGACCCCACTGACCTTCATTGACCCCCATTGACCCCGATGTTTGCGAGACTTACTGTAAGGCAGGTACGGTGCTGAAATATGTTCTCACTGGGCAGCTCAACCTGCTGCTGAAATCTGCTCTACCTGCAGCTCAACCTGGGGAGGGTTTTGTGTGAGGAATTAAAAGTCTGATTGGCTCTACACCACCACTATGCCAGCTCACCCCACTAAGGCTGCAAGACAGGCCTATATAGGGATCATCAATTCCATGCATCCATATTGTACGCCTCCAACCGTATCAGTTCTTCTTAACAATTCTCTTATTTCCCTGCCAACATGTCACAGTACATTTGCCATTGTCACATGCCATGTTATGGTGAGTTGAAGACAACCGGAAGCACTTAATTTGTTATTCTATAGGCTATTTACCAAATATCCGATTTAATGGCGGCTAATAACCGCAACTATTCCACTATGCTGCCGTGCACCTCTGTGTACGACACTCAGCTGACTGCAAAGAATAAACACTCTGCTGACTGCAAAGAATAAACACTCTGCTGACTGCAAAGAATAAACACTCAGCTGACTGCAAAGAATAAACACTCAGCTCTGAATAAAAGAATAAACACTAGCAGCACGTCAGCTACAGTAAGTGCAGCTCTGATGTATGAAAACTGAGGCTGTTCAGCTAGATTAAGTTCTATTATTAAAATGACTATAAAGGTAAAGTAATTTACTTTAGGCTTTTATGAACAACCTGCAAATATTTAACCTGAATGGCTCCTGTTGCTGCTCATGTTGTGGCTGTCATTACAGGAGACATAGAATGGAAAACCACTTTTACTTTGGCTTTGATGATTTAAGAGAGGTTGTGCATGGTCAAAGAGCTATCATTAACATGAGGCATGATTCTGCCCTCTTTCATATGGAAATCTTAAATTAAGAATTTGCCACTAAAACATGGGCGAATCAGAACAAAGCCTACAAGTGATGTCAAACAGCACAAAGCCATTGCAGTTCAAGTGAGGTTGCCGGAGCTATCCCCCATTCATTTTCAATGACAGTAGGCAATGGGCGACAGGTATTGGCATCTGGGCAACAGATCGCCTTGGCGACCGAGTTGCTTGTTCTAATCGCCCAGTCGCCCTCCCGTCTGACCACTAGCCCGCCCATAATATGAATGTTCATCCGTATTCATGGTCTGGGGACGGTCTTCTGAGGCGGGTTTACTTCGGTAGAGAGACAACCGGCCTATAAGCAGGGCTGATTAGACCAGCTGTCCAATTGTTTCAAACCAGACCTGAACTCGTGCTGACATGACAGTTTCCAGGTGGTAAAGTCACTGACTCATCTCATCGGCGTATTGGTTTGGTTGGCTTTGCTGTTTTTGCTGAATCCTTGTTCCTGTTTTAATTGATTGTGTTTGGTAGCCTACCTGTCAAAGATCTCTACGCAAGTTTTACTGGTGTGCAGTGCTTGCTCCATGTTCAAGCCTTCATTGTTGCACAGTGACATTGGCTCGCATATCTGACAGGGGATGTCTGTGTTTTCCCATTTTGTAAGCTGTTCTAAACACTCGGCAAATGATGTTCAATATGGCTTTATGAATTGTTTCAACATGCCATCACATCCCAACAACTTTGAAATTGCCTCGGCTTTCTTGTGGGCTTTTGAATCTCAGTGTTCCTTCATTTTTTTTCCAAATGGATCTTTACTGCTTAAATGTCCATGCCAGAGAGGCATTCACTCCACTCAATGGAT